>VZRF01015546.1:370975-626666 GCA_013396875.1 Vireo altiloquus | reverse complement strand
GCCTCCTGCCCGCCCGCCCCCGCACTGACTGCTGTGTTCTCCTTCTCGGGGTGTTAGCGCTGCGGTGCTGCCCAGGATGGACGGGACTCCCTACTATGAGACACAGTAACCACAAACAGAGAGACAGACCCTGCCAGCGATATTGAGGAAAAGAATGAAGTGGCGCTCATGTACCGATTTGGGAAGAGGCCATGTGAAAATAGGATTGAGCCTAGAAGTCCTCTAAGAAACCTGCACAGTGGGAAGGTTGCCCTTTGCGGGGGAGGAGGGAGGGGTGGATGGAAAATAAGGGATATGTGCCATATGTAAAAGAGACTTCCAGTTGGGGAATTGAACTAAGGTGCATAGATTAAGAGTTTGAATACTGTGAAACAAACTTAATAGTTTCCTAACAAGAGCAGAGGTTGTTTGGTTTGTTTTAAGGAGCAGGTGTTATGCTACTGTATGAACATGTATGTAATGTACATGCACTCTGACATTATTTTTCAGTTTCTTCATGTAAACCTTCTCTTTGATGCAGGGACACCTTCTGCAGAAAACAAATCTATCTGACCAGTTTCTGCACCCTCTGACCAACTCCAAATTCTCTTTGCTGTGGAAATACTGTAGCAAAGTCCACCTTAACACTACATTTGCTATTTGTACCCAAGAGAACATTGGAGGGTACAGAACAACACAGGGAGGATTCCATCTCTGGAATAAAAAGGTAGTGATGCTTCAGCATCTGCTTTTTGATGATAGGGAACACTGGAGGCTTGATCACCTAGGAATATTTATTGAGCAGCAGTCTCAAGGAGCCAAACCAAGGGAACTAAGGCAAATGCTAATGAAACATTGAATTTGAGATTTTAATTACTTAAAGGTCAGGAAATTCGAGGTTTATTAATTTAAGGGAGTTATTTTGTATTTCCACAGCAATCCTCACTCATCCCCTACATAGATCAAAAATTCATGTTATTGTTTATTTGCTGACGCATTAAAATTCTGTAACTGAATGCTGTATCTGACTATTATACTCTTTTGCAATTAGAGTCTTGATCTTTTAACACTTTATTAACACTTCTCTGTATATTTCCTATGTTCCCATCCTTTTCAGTAGCAATAAACCCGTTGTTTTTCTCTAATCTTTGTTTTACATTACAAAAGGCTACATTTCCTTTCAAGTTTGGAACTTCTGTTCAGTTAGCAACATTTGTTGCTAAACTATCACAAAACATTCGCAGGCACTGTGCAAACTAAGGTATCAGTATACCCCTATGAACTGTCTCGCGCTTCAGTGGTGCTGCCTCTGGGATGAGCCCATGCTGTCCCTAACGTTGCACTCCGGCATCTTCTGGAAAAGCAGAGATTGGCCTTGCCGAAAGCAGTGCTGGGGACTGTCGGCAATGGCGCTATGTCCCAGCACTTCAACCCCGTGCCCTGTTACCGTTTTGTTTACTAAGATGGGCCAACAGGTCCGTGTAACACATGTAATAGTTACTCTGCAAATGACAAAATTCCCGTATCCTTTGAACATCGAGGTGCTGGAACCCACTTTTAGACTAAAGGTTTTGAAAGGACAGTAAGCTTCAAAAAGAAAGCCTGTGACCTGAGCGCCACCACCGACCCTTCCAAGCAGTTAAGCCGCAGAGGATGCGCGGGTGTTAGCTGTGTCCCAGCAGCGGTGGGGAACAGGACTGCAAGTGTGCGCTGCATGGCACCAGCCCCGGGGCGGGAGGGTACGGCCCGGGCCGGAGCTGGCGACCGGCTGCTGCCAGAGCCTCGCTCCCCGCCCCAGCCTGGGCGATCCAGCGCCGGCCGTTCCCGCTCTGCCCTAAGAGAGAGAGGCTGCCGCTTTCCCCTCGGTGGGAGATCACCCGTGCCCTGCCCGGGGCCGCCCTCTGCCCGGGGCCGGCTGCCAAANAGATAACCGCGGGCCCCCCCGGCTCTTCCCCACCCGCCCAGCGCGGACTCGGCCCCGGCTCCACAGCCGCTCTCCAGGCGCCAGCCGCTCCTCGTCGCCACCGCGGCTCGGGCAAGGATGGCTCGGCAGCCCGGGGGCTTTCTGCAGGAGGCCTCGCACCAAGTCGTCGCCGGAGGCTCGGCGGGTGAGTAGGCGCGTTCCTCCTGGGCGGGAAGGGTCTGCCCGTCCCCCGCCGGCGCTCCGCCAACTTGAGGCGCAAGCGGCCGCGCCACCTCCCCCTCTCCGCGCCGCTCCGGCGGCGGGGAACGAACCGGCTCAGCGGCGGCTCCTCCCCCGCCGGGCGGTGCGGGCGGGCCCCGGAGGCGACCCAAGCCCGGGGGTCTCGGGACAGCTTCTGAAACGGTGCTCGGCCCCGCCGGTGGGGCGGGGGGGTGAAGGGTCGCTCCCGGGCTCCGCGGGGTATCTGCGCCACACACGCCCTGCAGCCCCTCGGGCGATAAGAGTGGCGGGCGGGCCCCTTCAACGGCGGCAGCCGCCCGTGTGTGCGTGCGCGGCTCCGCGGCACGGCCGGCCCGAAGCGCTTCAGCCGCGCTCGGGGAGCCCACGGCCGGGATCCGCCTCCGGCGCCTGGATGCGGGACAGAAAACGGAGCTGAGCTGCTCAAACGGCTTCCCCCTGGAACTCTTCGTCGCTGGGTTATAGAGAAACCAATGCAGGGCTACAGTGGAAATGCGTTTCTGTGGGGTTTTTAAAATACTTTTAGGAATGGCGACGTTGCTAATTCATTAGTACTTTATTTGTACTGCAGACTACAGATGTCAAAACTGTACACGTCTGTTTAGCAATGAAAGCATTGCTGGTCAATTTCTTCAGGTTTCTTAACCAAATCCCAGTGAAACTGACATATTTCATTCAGCCTGCAGTGTAAGGGATTTTAATACAATATCTTGCTCTTTCAGCCTATATATGTAAATCCTGTTAATATTTCAACTATGTAGTGTTTTTGTAAGTGATCTTTAGTGTCTCTTCCGAGGTCTAAATGCTGTTTGTCATATTATGTTTTACATGAAGGAGGAAAACTACATGGTAGTGTTGCTGTGTCTTCTGTAATGCTTCAGTCTAAATGTGCACAAGGATAATTTTCCTGTGGTTGAGACCTGTGTGGCTGTGACACTACGTGTGAACTGGTCTTGCATTCTCTCTAATTCCCCTGGTACCTTTAAATCCAGTTCTATGCATTCCTGCCACCGACACACATTTGAGCACTTTCTTTTCGTGCTAGTGACTCTGTATGCCCTTTGTTTTCAGCCTTTTCCTTTGACAGAGAAATGTCATAGCAGAAGTGGAGAAGTCTGCTGTCCCAGTGTATTGTATGACTGCTGTCATACAGCCCTTCCAGTGTATTGTGTGACTGTTTATGTAACTTTTCTGCAGCCTTGGAAATTCTAAAGCTTTTTTATATTCTGCTTGGTACCACCCCCCTCTTCCTATAGGAGAGAATGGAAAGGTTTAATCTGTTCTACACTGTTGAAAGCCCTTCATACCTGAAGGGATACTGAGATGTTTTGCCACCAGATGTTTTGCAAGATGACAGATTTATCTGCCCTTAGCAGTTGGCCTGTGCCTTAGTGATTCAGATTAATCTAATGCACTATCTTGCTATCCTCTGGCAGGAGCCTGTTTTTGTTACAGGCTCTCTTTGTTTGTAGAACAGACTGTCTAACACATCAGAAAGAAAATTGTGATTTAGATAAATGAAAAGTTTTACAGTAAGACTACAATTGGAAAAATAGTGTGTTTGATGGTGGTGTAGAGAAAAGATAGCAGAAAAATATTTAGTAATGTGGTAGGCATAAGTATTAGGGTGAGAGAATTTTCAAGGAGACAACTGATTTGCAGGCAACACTTTTTTTGAAAAGTATAATGTGAGAGGCCTGTTGTATCTAGTCCAGAGGCATAATGTTAAAGATCCTTGCAACCTTTTGCTTAATCTACTGTCTGGCAGGCAAGTTCCTTAGCTCCATCACTAGGCTTAAATTTATGTAAAAATTTCTATCCGTTGGTTTTGAAATAAACCAGTAATGACTGTTCTCTTAGTCTGAACAGCACTAAAATTGTACTAGAGGGTTTCTAGATGTGTGGTTCAAATGCAGCTCTAAGGTGCCTTGGAGGGAAATGGCTGAAAGTTGAAAACTTGCTTGACAGTTGCTTAAAACTCAGTGGTGCTTTTTCCTGCTGATTTATAGAGAAAGTAGAAGGCAAATTCTGGAGCTTTGAGGTCTTCAGTCGAAAAATTAAGTTTCTCAGGCAAGTGTAGATCCAGCATGGAAAAGGTGGAAGCAGGGTAAAAAGGAGAAGACATGAGTTGTTGATACTGTGCTTTTCATCCTAGTGAGGGGTTTGGTTTCCTGACCTTGATTTCCCATTATTGCTGTGACCACCCTATATTGCTTTTGGCTGTCTCTGCAGAAGGACATAGGACTCTTGCAGGTGTTTTACTATGTTTCCTGGACTCAAGTGAATGCCACAGACATCCTAGAGTGACTTTGCTGTCTGTACCACAGCCTGATATTTAGAAGGAAACAAAACTAACCAAACAAAAAAAAACACCCCAAAAAAACCCAAACCCCCAAAAAACCATAAATTGCTAAGATAGATACTTTGAGTTGGACTCTGTCAAAGCAATTGTAGGAAAATACTGAGATGGTTGGGAATGAATGGCACATAGGTGTAATTGAAGGGTCAGAAATATTGCCTGCATAAGTAAAATGAGAGGTTATTTAGTATCTGCATGTCTGATGCAAAAGGATCTGATAAGAAGTAATTCTGCTAGGTCGAGTGGAAAATTATTAGAGATAAGGCTAAGCTGCCAGAACAGGAAGAAAGGGATTTTTTGACGCTTTATGGAAGATGACAGGACTTGTTCATGGACTTAATAAAGACAGGAGAAGAGAAAAAAAGAAATCAAGCATGACCCCTAGTCTACAGGGCTGATAAAATGGAAGATACTGGCATGCTGGAAGAAGGAGAAAGGAAAGTATTCAGTGTTTCAAGAGAAAACATGTAAACGTACTCTTCTCTGTCAGAGGCATTGCTAAGTTAAACTTGAACAGCTCTCTACTATAACTGAACTGTAAAAGTCAAGCATGACAGATCTCATGCATACTTTGTGGCAAGGGGTGCATCTGCTTTCATGTGGCTTGTAATCTGATTTCATGTGAAATGGAAAGCTTTGCTTCCTCAGAGTGAAAAAAATTTTAAATAGGAACAAAGTCTTACTCAGTCTTGGCTTACGTTACTTCTGCTGGCGTTGTTTGCTCCCATCTTTCAGATTCCTCAAAGAAGGTTAATAATGTAATTCAAAATACTTGGTTTTGTTTGCTTGCCTGGGTGTATGACAATAGTGAGGAAAAGGACTTGGATTGAAATGTAATTGGGACGCTTTGTTAGTGAGTTCAGGCCCTTCTAGTACAGGGAACTGCACTAGAAAAGAGGATATGAAAAGGATAGAAAAGGGAAATGCACTAGAAAAGGCATACTCCTTTTCTCTAGTGGTTAATTAGTAACCTAGGGCATGTGTGGAATTCATAGCAAAAAATTAAACAGAAAATAAACTCTAAACTGTAAGGATCACTGTGAAAATAACAACTCGGGAGCCTCTGATTTCCTTAGATTTATACCAATTTTTCAAAAGAGAAGTTATTTGAGAAGTTCAGTCAATGCAGGGTTCAAGTCACAAGACAAATTGTTTCTCTAGAACATGAAGATCAAAAAAATCCTTGTTTTTCCTGCCTGTATGGAAAAGGTAGAAATTAAAACAGTGGTGTTGCAGACAAAGTCAATGGATATTTCTTTCCTCATGGAGAGGAACTGAATAGTGCGAAGTGTGTTATGTGATACCCAGATTAATTTGTCAAGACATCCTTGTAACAGAGTGTTGAAACAGTTTTAATGATGAAGTGCAAATGTGATAAACAATTGCACAGATACCATTGGCACAGCAAAGGCAGGATATAGTTACCCTGAAGGTTTTAGGATGCTTCTATTTGATATAGGTGTGTTGTTGTTTTTCAATAACAAAAGACTGCAGATGGCGACAATTAGCTAAAACCACAGGTACATAAATAAAAATTTAATTTATGTTTAAGTGTATGATCACTCTCTTTCTTCCATACATGAACAAATAACCTATAAACATTTTAAATTTTGAAGTTAAAATTTTGAAGAATTTATTTAATATATGTAGTAAGTGATAAATAAAAAGACGACATATTTCTCAGATCTGTAAAATTTAAATGATTTTTAAGTATTTTTCTGCTGAAAATTCCATGTCACTTTGCCTAATTCCATTTAATACATGAACATGAACTGCAAAATTAATTACTGTAAAATGAATATGGAAAAGTCAGAACAAAATGAGTTTTAAAATAAAATAATTACTTCATAAGGATAATTGAGGCTGATCCTTTTTTCCCCCTATTCTTTCTGTTTTCATGAAACAGCAGGATTTCTTCCTGTCTGTACTTTTTTGGCTTCAATTTTTTCATATTTAAAAAAATTTTATTTTAAAGAGTTAGGTTTCCAGCTGCATTGAAACCTAATAGGATTTGGGAGTCTAATTCTCTTAAGTTCCTTTGAAACTCCAAACCATTTCTCTTGAGAGGTGTTTTATTTCAGGAGTACACAAAGTTGATTAACCTGGATGGCAGAAACTTCTTTGAACCAGATTTATAAGCAGGAAAGCCACTTGTCAAAGTAAGACTGTCAAATGCAAACACAGTATTAAAACCAGTGTTTGGTCTTCCTGTTGCTAGAGGCATTAGGCAGACAAAAATCATTACAAGGTACGTTAGCCAGCATACTCTATGGTTATCATAACTCTTAGGTTATTTGGTCCCTATGAGTGGGAGAGGGAGCATGATAGATGTACAGGAAGCGCTTGAAACAGCAGGAAAATGGTCTAATTATTCCCCTCCCCCTCCCTTGTTTTTTCTTTTTATGACAGTTTTCTATGAGTTAAATTCAGGAGGAGTACTCTGTGTTTTCTTGGGTGCTTTTTTCTTGCTTTTAAGCCATGCAATTGGCATTCACATGTTATTAAAATAATCAGTTAATGCTCAGAGGTAATTTCAGCTAGCTAAGTACTTAGCTACACCTTGTAACTATCTTGACTTGAAACCATAATATTTTAAAGTGCTTAAACCTTCATTTCTCCCTTTCTCTGAAGTCTCTTAGGGCTGAAATATTATCTGAGTCCACAGTACATGCTCAGTGTCTTTCACTGCCTTGGTTTGGCATTTCAGATGTTAGCAAAGACTTTACATTAAAAAGCTAAGCATAGGAAGCAGTCAAATAATATTTATCTCAAGGAAACATTCTGCAAGTACTCCAAGAGAATGCACTAGTAGCAGCCAATGAAGTCAATATTCTCTGCTAGTCTGAGAAATTAATAGCATGCCAACCTAGTGTTGGACTTGGAGGTTTGGAGGGGAGTTGCTCTGTTGGCAATATGGTGAGGAGAACTTTGGGTAAGAGAAGACCAAAATAAGGTTGACTGTAAGCTGAGATATCAGATATTCTGAACCTCCTCCAGTATGCTTGTAGAAATTGGGAGGACCTAGGAACAGTTGGGAAGTTAAGACTTGTAAAGATTTCTGTCTGTTGCTGCTCAGACAACCATGCACACACACACACACTGTGTTTTATGAAACATGCTGGAAAGAAAATGTGAAATACCTTTGCAAGGTCGGTGTAGCCCTTACTGCTATCTTAAGGAAAGAGGGAGTATGATACTCAGGACAGTTTGACTTCAGTGGGTCTCTGGAAATAAGGAAGAGCCACCAGGGAAGCTCAGAGAAACTGACGCTAGTTTTGAAGCCAGTGTGGTCGAATTGTTGATTTTGGTCCCCTAGGCACTTCAAAACTATGCAATGTGATATTTTTTAACGGAGTAGAATATAGTTCCGTGCTGCAGACCAGTGCAGTGACCCGCAGCTGAGGGTATGCAGAATGCCATGGAAGGAACCAGCTGTAGTTGCCTTGTGAATCATTACCAGTGGAAATTTTTCAGAGTATTTTCCTACCTACTATAGCGTTTCAAACTTTAGTTCTGTGACATTTTTAAGTCTCTGAGCCTCTCCTTTTCTACCAGCTGATAATTCTAAAAGTACAGCCCTGAATCTGAAAGACAGATTGGAATGTTTGCTTTGTATACTTCTAACTTAATTAAATGTTATTGGGTTGCCACAGAAAACCTTGTTTAATTTTAGTGGAAACTAGTGAAATCCTTATGAGCTTTCATACACTTTGCTGAATATGCAAAGCTGGCAGCTAGCAAAACTCTAAATTTTCAGACAGTTAAGTAATTTGAAGAAGCAATACCCTTGCAATATAGTTTTAGTTAAAAAGGAGCAAATGAAAATTGCTATGTAGAATCATGGAGTCATAGAGTGGTTTGGATTGAAAGGGAGCTTATAGATCATTTAGTTCCAATCCACCTGCCCTGGAGAGGGATGCCACTCACTAGACGAGGTTGCTCAGGGACCCATCCAGCTTGGCCTTGAACATTCCAGGGTTGGGGCATCCCAAACCTCTCTGGGCAACCTGCTCTAACACTTCAGTGCCCTCTGAGTAAAGAATTTCTTTATAACATTAATACAAAACTTCCTTTTTTCAGTTTAAATCTGTTGCCCCTTGTCTTGTCGCTGTCTGCCCATATAAAAAGTTCCTCTCCCTCCTTTTTATAAGTCCTTTTTTATGGTACTGGTAGGCCACAATAAGGTCTCCTTGAAGCCTTCTCCATGCCGAACAACTCCAACTCTCTCAATATGTCTTTGTAGGAGAGATATTTCCCTCACTATCGTCTTTGTGGCCTCCTCTGGACCTGCTCTACAGGTCCATGTCTTTCTTGTATTGATGACTCCAGGTCTGGATGCTCAGGGGCAGAGTGCAGCATCCACTCCCTCAGCCTGCCCCTCCTGCTCTTGATGCAGCCCAAGATGTGGTTGATCTGGATTGCATGTGCACATTGCTGGTCATGTCCAGCTTTTCATCCACAGGAATCACCAAGTCCTTCTCTGCAAGACTGCTCTCGATGATGACTTCTCCCAGCATCTACTCATGTTTCTCCTTGCCTGACCCAGGTGCAGCACCTTGCACTTGGATTTCTTAAACTTTGTGAGGTACTTGCAGACCCCCTTGTCAAATTTTTCCGGGTTCCCCTGGATGGGATCACATCCCTCTGTTGTGTCAGCTGCACCATTAAGCTTCATGTCGTCAGTGTATGCGCTGAGGTGTCGCTGTCTGTGTCATTGAGGAAGACACTGAAGAGCAGTGGTCCCAGGAGAGAGCCCCGAGGGACGCCGCTCATCACTGGCCTCCACTTAGACATAGAGCCATCGACCTCAACTCTCTCTCTGTGTCCAGAGAGTGTTTAGGGTGAACTGGTCTTGTTTAATCAAGTCACTGCAGTGTACTAGCAAGTCATGAACACCCATTTGGAGCTCTTAAATATCTCAAGCTATGTTTGTTTTGTTTTGTTTTGTTTTGTTTTAATATAATAGCTTTTATATGGGGGTTAAGATGTTAAGTACACTTTACATGTTTATGTAACAGTGACAGAAACAAACTAAGAATTCTCGTAATTTCTAACATGTCATGACACGTGTAGTGTGCCTAGTACTTTCTGTAGAAACTGGGACCCAGAAAAGAATTTTTTGGTCTGTGGACTCCGATATAGGTCATACCAAACTGCTTGTTGAACTTGGGGATTAAATTTCAGACTTGCACTGGTACTCACTTGGTTTGCGAATCCTGCAGCAACCTCATAATTCCCAGCATGTCTTTGTTCCAAATAGGATACACTGGGAAAAATGAGTAGTTGGCTGAGCCAATGGGGACAAAACATTTTGTGTACAGAGTCCTCTGTGGGTGTAATAAGGCACTTATCCATTAGATTTTGTATATATAATAAGCTTGAGGGTTTTAAGAAAGGTTATACACTTTCTACTGTAAAATGTTTGTTCTCAAAAACCTTTCCTCTTAGCTCTTACCCTCCACAAAACTCCAAACTTGTCAAAACGACCAACTTCCCACCTAGAAAATGGAGTAATTAAGTTATTTCACGCATTCGTTCTACTGCCCACAAGATGGCAGTGCAATACTACAGTAAGATGCTAAATGTGCTTTTTCCTATGGGTGGCAGAGCGATAAAAATGTATGTTGAAGCTGTTGCAGATAAGATAAGCATATGTAATTTTAAATGATAATATGTGAAATAAAAGCTTAAAGATGTCAAATAAATAATGATCAATAAATGCTGATTTCACACGGGTACTGCACAACTAATGGTACTGAATTTGACATTCATTGAATTAACCACAAGAATTGTAAATGGTGACATTTCACTGGTAAAGGTCAATAGATGGCTGTAAAGCTAAGATACCATATATAAATAAAAAAACTGGGGATAAATTCGTGTCCCAGTATAATCAATATGCAAATAGAGACTGATTTCCACAGTGAGAAATTTGAGTCTTGATTATTTTAATTTTAGCATAGATTTTATGCAATATTGCAGAAATGTCACCAAGCTCTCAATGATAATCTATAACCAAAGTAAAGAGTCCTGTGTTAGATACACACTGCTGTAAGCTTCTGTTAATTTCCTTCAAGTATTGCCAGGCATGAGACCTCCAGCAAAGCATAAAAGCATAAAGATATACACTTCTTTAAAATAAGCCATAAAATTTTGTTGTCAGATTTTAAAGTTAAATAATATTGTAGAACAGTATATGTTATACATGTAAAAGCATGTAAGTAGTCAAAATAATTAGTACTGGAACATGCCTGTTGTAAAATTCATAGGCAGAAGTTGCTTTGTCTGCAGAGGCAGTTCTGAAGCTGTTACAACTGTGAGCCAAGATTTTATTGGCATAAAGAACAATTTTTCATTACTGTTTCATCAGTTGTGCTTAGTGACTGATCTACATATTCAAATCCATGTATAATGGTAGTAACATAAAAGTTTATTATGCAATAAGAATAAAATTCTAACATATAGCAACAAAGCATGTCTTTCAGTAGAAATAGATGTGTTTTCTGTGGCAGTGCTCTAAAAGAGAAAATTAAAACTGATTCAGGATATTTCTATACATAAAATCTGGCAATTTTGCCTGTTAAGTGATAATATTACAAATTTTCCTTTAACTGTAGCTTAGTTTCTGTGACATTATTTTGTATGTCCTTATATATGTAAACATTCCTTTATGCTTGCTGCTTTTCCATTTCAAGCTAGCAGGGTGGGAGACACTCAAAATCATACCCCTGAGACTGGAGGAACTCATCTGTTATGGGATTGAAATTCTCTCTGAAAAATGATTATATTAATATTTTCAGATGGGTTTAAGCATAATAATTAGGGTTGATATGAATAAAAACAGTTAAAAGGGCTACAGACAAGGGAAAAAAACCCAGCCCTTTTCAGATAGTGATGTGACTCCTAGAAACTCCTGGAAGTTTTGAAAATCAGTGTTGCACTGATGAATAATAAGGATGCCTCTAAGTATTTTCAAGTATCTCAGTCTTGATTATAAAGACCTTAAATCTGTTCTTCTTCAATTGGACTTGAAAACATACAATTAATTTTTTTTCCCCTTGGAGATTAATTCATATTTGCTGCCTGTGGAAACCATCACTGCTCCTGTTGTTGGGTAAAGTAAATCAATATTGGTTTTTATAATATGGAACTCTCACTCTCCGATGCCTAATTATTATTTGTGCAAGAAAGTGTTAAATAGCAGCCTTCTTGAGATAGTATTTTCTCTACTGAAAATCTGTAGTACAGGTCAACTGGTTTGGGTGTGTTGAAAGTAGAGTAGTTACAGGTTAAGTACCTGCCTTTTTTTTGGAGCGTGTCTTGTCCTGGAGAATCATTACAACTAGATATAATTGCACCAACGTCTGAAACAGGTAATTAATGCTTCAGTTGTCTACAGAGGTGGTTTTCTGATGCGAAAATAACTGAGAGAATCTCAATGTTGTTGGGAAGTCCCACCCATGCAGTGGGGAAGGAAGCACAGGAGTAATTGGCCTTTGGATCTGCTTTTCAATCATTGAACTACCCTGTTAACAGCTGCTTTTGTTTTCCCTCTGGATCATTTTCAATCTGTCAATTTTTGTCAGGAAACACAGTTTGTGGGTCATCTTTAGTTAATGAATCATTTCCCAGTTCAGTGTGTTATCCTAGTTTCCTGGTTTTTACTGTTTTTATTATACTGAAGTATGCAGATATGTTTGGGGTATGCTGGTGCCCCCAAACAGCAACACTCCCAAAAGCAAAGGAAGTTTCTTTCAGTTTTAGAAAATTCTTTTCACTACTTATTTAACTTCCTCTGAGAGTCAATTCTGAGTGGCTTTGCAACAGGGTTTTACTTATTTTTCTATTACTAACACTCATTTCTTAATATTTAGTTAGATGGTTTATTTTCAAAATTAGTATATATTTTGAATGTGTAGTAAATATCACTCAACTTTGTTTTCTCGGCTGGCTCCAGATAACATACTGAACTTGGTAAAAGATGAAAGGCATGGTGAAAAAAAAAGTGGTTCTAACTGCCGTAATCAGAGACACAGAAACAAAGTTTAACTCTTCATTATAGATTCTATGACATTTGATGTTTCTTCCAGCTTGAGGAACTACGTGATTAATTTCTGAATTTGAAAGTTTGTTTAAAACCAAATCTTATCCTCAATGTTTTAGCATTAAAGCTTGAAGTGATGAATTGTAGATGTTTTAAGAACCAAACAATAAAGATGGTACTCCTGATCTTTGGATGAATTTTTCAATCTGAGCCATTAAGTTATGATTCATGATGATACACTGGGGGTTTTTAGTTTGGCTGCATATATGTTTCTCTACAGGCAGGTTTGCAATGATGCATTGCATATGGTGGTGTTCAGATTTGCTTAACATAACTCCATGGCAGGAGGTAGAAAACAAAGTGTTAGGGCGCTTATAGGCTTTTAGAAGAATTTATTTTCCAAAACATGGCCTTATTATTGATGATGACTGGTGGCAGGACAATCTTGTGTATACACCTTAATTTTGTCAGAATTACATGACCGCGTGAAAAACAAGAGTGCTTGAATTGCTCATGCTGCGCATTCAAAATGTTTCCAGTGCCCGTTTTAGGTGCTTCTGTCATCATATTCCTGATAGCCTCTGTTGTCTCTGGGTTACTATACTAGTTCATCTTGGGATCAGTTCATCATCAAAAAGAGGAGTTATGTAGAGGAATCAGCAGTATTCGGAGAGTAAAAGACTCCTGGAAGAACATGAGAGCTTAGAGAGTCTTTGTAGTTCTGCTCTTCATTCATCTCCAAGTCTCTGGTTATTACAGAGCCAAGGCAATGGGACTTATAAGAAACTTCTGTGTTTGCAGACAGCAACTTCATTCTCTTCTCCTAAATGGGATTAGGATTCTGAAGGCTGTTGGGGCTATTGCATTAAGCAGGGGGAACATGGTTGTCACTTATTTATTATACCTCTTAATAAAAATTTTACAAGGCAAAACTGTAATGCTGACTGGGTAATGAGACAGTCCTTGCTTGAAATAGTCTTTATTGTGTTTTTTCTTCTTTCTAAGTGAAGAAAATAAGTATCGAGATGCTACATGCTTTGACTGGCATTCTTCCTTATTGTGAGATGGCTATCCCAGATGACAAAAAGGAAACAAAACAATCTTTTCTGTTGATTTTTAGCAAACTTTTCTCCTTTCAGAAAAATTTCACTTTTTAATATGATGAGAAATAAAGCTTATTGATTAGGCATTTCTAAAAGGGAAGAAGAAAGCTTGAGGGCTTTCTGCAGATATAAACCAATGAATGTTATTAGAGAGTAGACTAAATGGAAAGACATGTCTTATTTAGAGTATTGAACTCTTCTAAGTTAATGTCCATAAAGTTTAAATTAGTTCAGACTTTTCTTATTAGAATAAATGTTTCCTTTTAAAAAGCTTGATAATCATAATCAAGACTAAATTTGTTCTGTTATTTATTTTCAAAATGATTGTACATGTTTAGCAGACTTTTGATTTAATTCCCTAGGGATATATTGGAGACAGATGTTTAGATGACCTAATGTTTAAAGTAAAGTTATATTTGGACACTCGATTAAATTTTCCTTAAAATCTTTCCTTATATGTTAGATTGTGGAGCAGTGCAGAAAGTATTGAAAGATTTATGTTGAAAAGGTACTGCTTTATTTTTAAAGTAAGTTATTAGAGTTCAGTAGATTTTATTTCAGGCAACTGCCAAAAGCAGAAAATGTTTGCTTATAAAACAGTATGTTTACAAATGAAAATATTGTGTCTTGTTCCAGAGCCAAATGGGAAACAGCTTTCTTTAAAAGTTCATTGATTTCAAAACCAAATTTACCAGGCCATTTATAGCTGGCCCCAAAACTTGGTAAAGACTCTGGTAGACCTTAAAATGTAGCATCACTTGAAGACTGCATAATAGGGCATAGCAGTTGCAAGTGTTTTTACTACTT
This sequence comes from Vireo altiloquus, assembly GCA_013396875.1. Lineage (NCBI taxonomy): Eukaryota > Metazoa > Chordata > Aves > Passeriformes > Vireonidae > Vireo > Vireo altiloquus. The sequence goes on along the minus strand of VZRF01015546.1, from coordinate 612,213 downwards.
TTTGGTTTTGAACAATTAATATCTTATCTCAAGATGCACCCAATGTCATAATGTGGAAGACTATAAGGGCTACATATGTGATAGTAAACAACATTTTGAAAAGTCTCAATATTTCATCATCATGATTATCAATGTTGACCTATTGAGAAGGTATTGATTTAGAGATGAAAACAATGAGTATCTTCAGTCTTTCGAAGTTTATATAGACTGGCTTTTATTGTGTTTTGTTAAATAAGCAAGCTGCTGAGTTGCTGAACCTCTGTCATTTTTAACTGTAGCTGAAATAATGTACTAAGAGATGCATTCTTGTCACTGGCAGAATACTTTTCTTTGTGAGCTGATGCAAGTGTTGCACTAAAACACTACTCAGATGCTTAGCACTCGGCTTGCAAAATAACCTCTGGCCAGATCTTAAGAATGTTTCGGTGGGACAGCATTTTTTATTATTTTCGGTCATTTTAGATTAGGAAGGCTGATGTGGGCAGCAGACCTTAAATGTATTTTATGCAGAGTGGACCTTGTGTGGCAGCACACGCGACATTTTTCTGTAATCTCATTGAGATTTCTGGGTTAGAACTGGAGTAGCCCTCTTCTGGGAAAAGCTGGAATTGCAGTGTTTAGAGCTGCTGCTTTCCTTTGGTGGGGGATGATGGGTCAACAGCGGCATAAAAATTATGTTTCACAAAGGGAATGAAAGGAGATCTCATCCTGTTCCGGAAAAAGGAGCTTTCATTCTGTCTTTATGCTGTTAGATGACTGTACATTAGTCATGGGCAGTTACTGTTTTGCACAGCGTGGATCTAATCAAAACCTAACGAATCAATGTGTAGTACCTATGTGATGCCACTGTAAGCAGAAATTATTTTGCTTTTCTTCCTGAATCAAGATTTGGGATATAGGTTATAACTCTGGAAAATAAATGGAGAAATATCTTCTTAAGACTCCCAAGAAGCAAAGAGTGGTCACAAAATTGGAACAGATAACCATTAAACATCTTCTGAAAATGTCACTTGTTAATTGTTGGTGTGAAGATAAGGAGCAGTATAGAATTAAATTCTGAAAGTTTTGTAGATAAAGCAGTTTTACAGTGTTGTGGTTAGAATTGTCTACACACAGATTTTCTAAGTTCAGAAATGTTCTTTAAAAGTACTGAAAGAATATTGATCAGTTGATGCATAACACTGTTAATTGGACTTGTTACTTGCTTGAGTCTTGCAGACCTAAGGTGAACACTAAGAACTTGGAACTGGGATAAAGTAACTTGGGCAACAATTTTTATGCTTGTGTAGTATAATCTTACCTTTTTTTTACATAATGGCTTTTCTCTTTTTTAATGTATATTTTTTCAGTGAATGGAAAAAATAATGGCTTTCAGTGAGTGGAACAAATACTGGTTTTCTGTTTAAATACTCATGATCTTCTCATGTAATCTATTATCACTTACCTAAACATTTGACTATTTTTTTTCCTTGATTTCACATGAATCTCTTCATGCTACCTAAGTATTTTCCCTGAAGACTACAGTTGTGCTGAGATTCACTGGAGTGATTTAGTCCTTTGTAGAAGTAGCAGGGACCCTAAACACTAAATGCTGCTCTGTTACTCAGACTGAGCTGTTTGCATTCTGTGTGCTGAATAAGGATAACATCCTTGAGAGAAAACCACTGCAGTCAAGAAGAGATGGTATCACAACCATTACCAGCTCAGTCCTAAACTGGGCTTTTTCTGTTCAGTCTAAATCTTGTTTACATCTGAATCTTTGTTTCCTACATTTTAATTAATCTATAACTGCAACTAGAACCTTAATTGCAAAACCTGTGAAGAATTAAAAAACTTAGAGAGAGACAATGTTCTATAAATTCCTTTTCAACAATAGGACTGAAACCTTATCTACTGCAACTGGAATTAGGGACAGCTTGCCTTGTCTTTGTTTTGACTACAAACTATTCTAGTTAAGAGATTAAATTCAGAGAGAGGAGTAAATCACTGCATGACATTTTGTATGATGATTGAACTGTTTGTAAAATTTGAACATACTTTGTATGTTTTCTAACTGTTTTGTAAGCATTTCAATATTCAAGCTTGTAGTATAAATAGTTTTGACTATGGGCAAGATTTGGACTGCTTGCATTCTGTATAAGCAAAAGCTGGGTGCCTCTTGCTCACTGAACAATTCAAAACAGACCCAGGGGATTTGAGTCCAGGGAAAAAAATTGGATCTTCTTTGGCTTAGCCCGGGAAACCAAGGTACCAAGCAAATTCTCTCTTCCAAGGTTTTGTTTTTTTTTTTTTCCTTTTGGTATTTTGTGGTATTTTGTTAGTTTGTTTGACTTTTTGTTGTTGGTGGGGGGTTTTGTGGCTCTTTGGAGGTTTTTTTTGCTTGTTTGTTTTTAGTTTTGTTTTGTTCATTATTGCTGTCTTCCTAGGTCTTTGTGTCTTGAAATTATTTTCTGCATACTGGTACAGATTAGACATGACAGAATGTAGCTGTATATGAAGTGGCCCTGGTGAAAAGTGAAATAATTGATTTAACTGTTGTGCTTTCTGGACTCTAATACATTAACTTTTCATTCATACTTTCAGAGGAATTATCCCTCAGTTCTAGAGGAATTGTATACCTGAACCATGAGAGTAATCTGTATCAGTGAAATCAGTGGAAGTTATTCATGCCCTGAATCTCTTCTGAGCTGTCCTAGATCTGTATCAGATATCCTGTGAAGTCTAGCATGTGAACTTACTACTAACCTCAGGTGCCTACTCCCTGTATGTATAAAGGAATGGACCTGTTGCCAAATTGTTTTCCTGGCTGTGGGCTTGAACTCTCTGACATGTCCAGCTGAAGTCAGGCAGCAACTTTCTAAGCATTGCAGTGCTTAGTCTGATGTCCAGTTGGCTACCAAAGATCCCGTCTCACCCAAGTTATTGAATCTAACTCTATTAAAAATGCTATTTTTAGAAGTTACTTGTAAATCTGAGACAATCTGTTAGGTTATGTCTCTATGAAATCCTGCACAAGACTTATATTGATATCCCCACCTGTGTTTGGACATTAAGATGAAACTTGCTATCATTTAAAAGAAATATCTCTGAAGGAAAAGGGTTTTGTGATAGCTAATTAATGATATTTCTGTTATAGTATATGTTCTCTGTTATAGTATATATTCTCTGTTTATATCTGTGGAGGAAGAAAGTATTTCTGTAACAGGCTGAAAAAATTCTCATAGCTGAAAAATCTAGCAAACTGAATTTCTACTTACAAAATGTGCAACTGTTGTCAAGTACTCCGGAGCAGATGTCTTGTGTTTGGTAATAACTGCTGTATGGTGCACAGAAGACCTCCATAAATATCCTGGAAAACTCATAACTCCTGAATCTTGTATACAACAGTTTTCCATCCAACAAATTTAAAGTTTTCCAGGAAAGGAGAGCTGTTCTGATGTACCACTGGAATCTTTTTCCATCAGTCCTTTCATGACTGCAGCATTCTCAATGTATGTTTCCTGTTCTGTTCTAGAACTTCTATTCTTAACCAAAATCCTTCTTAGTATTTCACTTGTATTACCCCAAGTTATGTATGGAAAGTCAAATTGACACTACTGTATTTTGGACCAGGCTTCACTGGTCTTTTACCAAAAGATCTGGGGTCCATATCTGGAAATAGTTTCTTATTTATAATTGGTGTGCAAATAGTAGTTCCCACTGACATTAGGTTCATGGACTCCCCTTCTCCTGATTTTATTGTATGAAGTATGCTAAAACTTAAGCAGTCGTCTGTCTGAGCCTGTTTATACTTAACTAACAATATTGCTGTTTTGTCTTCACTTTCTAGTTTTGACTTTCAGACTGTGATGTAAGGGGATTGTCAGTGGTTGCCTTAGAAGCTATTCTTTCAGAAATAGTTGTGACTTGTTCAATTTCTCATATTTTCTATTGAGATTTGCATTTCCCCTATATTGGTCATCTTCAGTTGGCTTCCAGTTGGAGACTGAAGTATGTTCTTCTAGGGCTGGATTGAGCACCATTTTCCTTCCACTGTTAAGTGTCCAGCACATGTTTGGGGTTCTTCCCTGTTTTTTGAAGGACATAGGTTGGCAGTGGTCTGACAGTCCTAACATCCTTCCAGGTCTGTTTCCATTCAGTAGAAGGTAAGTTTATTTTGCTTTGCTTCTGTTCAGCAAATCTGACTTTTCTAGAACTTTGATGGCCATACTTTGTACATAGAACATCAGGTGATTGAGATATTTTTCTAAAACATGATCTGTGCCAAGCAGGATCTAAGTGGCAGGATGCACTGACCATACAATTGTGTACTTTGTTTTCCTATGTGTTCTTGCCAGAACCTTGATAGTATCAAACCTGATGATGGGGAAAATATTTGTCATCAGTGATCTCCTCCAAAGTATCTCCTTGTATATGTAGTTAAAATATTCATTTTTTTTCGTATCTACAAACTGAGTAAATAGTTGAAGGCCCTGAGCTTTTTCCATGCCTTGTGTAGACAATAAATGTATTCACTCAGTTCCTTCTACTCATTCTAATGCCTAAAGCAATAAACTACCAAGCTTTGTAGACTGTCTCTTGAAGAAAGTTCCCTATTTACTAAGCATGAACTTTCTGTGTGTTGTACGTTCTTGTTTTCTGGAAATTTCCTGTCCAAACCATTCCTTGGCTGAATTAGTCTTGTGTGGTATCTGATTGTATACCAGCACTTTGCAAAACTAAAACACCGAATAGGGTGCTTCCCAGTCTGATATTTTGTAGATCTTCTGTTTGTTGTTTGCTTTTACAATTAACTCGTGTTATTGGTGGGGATAAAGTTCACGAGCCCTGTTTCTTTCCTTAGCCAAAAGCTACCTGCATTTTTCTCATCTTACTTAAAGCTGTCATCTCAGTAGCTTTTGTGTCGCTATATGGTGTCCAAATTCTGGGTGCATTTAAGTTGACAGTATATTCTTAGTTGCAATATTCCTCATTGACCTATGAAGAAGAGAGGCGATGCTATTTATCTATGCCTCTTCTTACTGTGTTTGAAATGATGCTGACCTTTTAGGGAACTGATCCAAGGAGCTTAAGTGCCAGAAACTTAATTGCTTTTGACAGGATAGTTTTCTGTCGGTTTGTTTGCCTGAACTGCAGGAGCTGGCAGGGATTCCCAGTCAGTGGTGGAAGAGTAGGTAATGGCTATGGTAGCAGCAGGCTCCTTGGATTGCTTACCTGCTTTATCAGGCTGCAGTGGGTGCCAGAAACACTTCTGCTTCTGAACTTCTCCCAAAGCTTAAGACACATCAGCAATCTAATTAGCTTGCTCTATTGTGGTAGCTAGTGAAGCTGTTTGTCACCTTCCACATTTTCCCTTGTAGGACCTGCTTCTCTGGTAACCTGAAGCTTTAACAAATACCATTAAAGGAAGATGTGTATTCAAATAATCCACAGCAGGAAAAAGGACTTTGCTCAGCTTTGTGTGAGGATTAAGAGGGAAGGAAGGCTCGACTCTTTTTTTTTTCCTTTTTGACGCTTTTGGGTTTTTTGGTGGTTTTGGTTTGTGTTTTTGGTTTTTTTTGGGTTTTTTTTGTTTTTTTTTCTTGTTTGTTTGAGGTTTTTTTTTGGTTTTTTATGAAACCTTAATAAACTCTTCTTTGTTTGCCACTTCTTCTTGCTGGTTTGCCACTAAATGTGTGCTAAATTGGGTTAGGGTCTGGGGAATGTATTTCAGGCTTCATATTGTACTTTGCTCAGAGTATAACCCATTTTAATGTATGTGAGGTGAAGAACCCCAGCAAATTGCATCTATGTCAGTTGAGTCACTTTTCGTCTGCTTTGCAGCATGTAAGTCCATCACTAGAAGGGCCACCACATCTATGACACTGACAGATGAAACAAGGCATAGAACACTTCCAGGTATGTCTTCTTTCTGATGCCTGTCACTTGATGGCATGGGCTGAAACTGGACAGGCTGAGAGCTTGCTTACTCTTGTCTCCTTTAGGGAGTCTCCTTTGGGACTATTGAGTGTCATGGTTTTCTGGTACACTACATTGGTTGATTAAAATTAATTATTTTGCCTGACAGTAGTCCTCTTAATTTTTTTATGAAAGTTTTAGAAGCCTTTACACGTGTTCTTGTTTGCTATATTTTATAATCTTCTCACTAGATTGTGTGTGATACTTGTACTTCAGCATTTAAGGTGGAGATGGCAGTGTTGTGCTTCTCGGCTGTCTTTTTTGGAGACAAAAGCAAATTTCTTACTGGGATGCTCAGGCTGTTCTTGCTGTGCTGAAATCATGTATTCAAACAGAAGCCTAAATGGGCAGGGGTGCGCAATGTACATCTTTTCTCTAGGAAGATAATTATGTCTTATGATAAATACTGAAATAAAGAAGCTACTGGAAATAGTTAAAGATGAGTCTGTAACTCTTGCAGGAAAGTATGGTATCAGTTGAAAAGTTTTGTTATATAACACTTCATTAAAAATATTTAAATGAAAAATAACTTTTTCACATATAATACTGCTCATGTTAGTTCTAGATTAAAATGGAAGAAAATTGGCTTTTGAGCCATTCATAGTCTGGAATTCACAGGCTTTCATAGTAATTATGAAAATATTGTAAACACTCATAGAAACTATTACTTCCAAACATAGTCACTACTGTTGTAGGTGTCTGAGCACAAATTCTCTGGCTTCAAAAAAGCCCCAGTTTTGTGTTTGAAAGACCTATAGTGTAAATGAATTCTTGATGGAGCCAGAACAGTGCCTCTGAACACCTGGAACTTTAGCCTGGTGTTTGGAAGGCAGCCAGATGCTGACCTTGGTGGTCCTGCACCTGTAGACACAGTGCCCGCTCAGTACCATCACCCTGCACAGCATCTACCTGCACGCTGAAGTTTGAAGCCTGACTGCCACTGGCTATTTGTGGCTTAGCTTTATGGTTCTGTGTTAAGATGCTACCTATACAAGCAAATGCTTCTTAAATCTTTTACTAACTGAATCGTGCAGATGGCATACCTGTGTTATTCTGACATGCTTTTACTTCTAATCCTGTAGTTTTCCTCCTTAAGTTTTCCTTCCCTCTCCAGTGATGCTTTTACACTTGGATGGTTTCCCTCTGCACTTCTATTCTTACACTTCTGAAGAATGTGTATCTGTTAATATACATCCTAGTGGCTCTCACAGTTATTAGTAGAATTCAGTAGCAACTGTATAACTTCAAGCACCTATTAAATCTTGTGTAGATACAAATATGTTACTGCCAGAACTTATCTATTTTATCCTACCAGTCATTAGTCTTTGATACTTAAGATGTTTGAATAGCTGTCACAAAAATATGTCAAACAGGGTGGGAAGAGGGGCCAAGTATGACACATTTGTGTTCTGTGTATACTATCTCCTTTTTTCTCTAATGGCTGAGATTGTATTTACAACACCAGAGCTATCTGACATTCGTTCCTTAAATTTAAAAGGGGACGCTCACATTTTATAGTCCTGATTCTCTGTTGCCTGTTGAAATCCTATTTTACTCGTTTATTTTCACTTCCTCTGAAGCAGGGATTTCCTGAAAACTGGCTCCAGACCAGTACTGCAATATAAATATTATAGTATAAATTTATAATATAAATATGATTGTACTACAATCATATTTATAATGTACTACATTATAAATATGATGGTACTACTTTTGTGTGTTTGAAATCAGAGAATAATAGAAAGGTTTGGGTTGGAAGGGACCTTAAAGATCAGCAATTCCAACGCCCCTGCCATGGGCAGGGAGACCTTCCACTAGACTGAGTTACTGGGAGCCCCATTCGAATGGTCCTTGAATGCTTCCAGTGATTGGACAGCCACAACTTATCTGGACAACCTGTTCCAGTGCCTCACCACTCTCACAGTAAGGCATTTCTTCCTAATATCTAACATAAATGTTCTCTCTTTCACTTTGGCACTTGCTGTATCAATGGTGATTTTTAGAGTTACCAAGATTATTATTCTTTTTCTTCAGTGTTTTACCATTTAACACTTTTTTCAATGAATGATGAAACTGTTTCATGGGGTAATTACCATCATTTTGTTCCTAAAATGCAAGTACTCTGCTACTGGGAAAACATTGCCTCTATTGTACCTTGTTTGAAAATTCTGATACATAGGTTCTTTTTTTCTGTAGTCTCTAAAGTAGTGATTGACATGCACTGATTACACCATTGGTTTTTTTTGTTTGGGTTTTTTAAGTAGTAATCTACCTCTTAAAACATGTATATATGTAATTAAAAGTAATTTCCCACCAAAGGTAATGATTGGAATCATGCCTCATACAAAACAAAGAGATCAAAAATCAATTGGGAAATCTCCAGCTCTGTACCATCCTTCTCTATGGCTAAGTTTCTGCTGCACATAAAATCATCAAGACTAAGAACAACAGCAAGAATGTCTGCTTTCAGGAGATAGAAAGATATCTTTCTATCTCCTGGTATCTATCTCCTTTCTATCTCTCTGGTGTCTTTCACAGAGTGGGCATAAACTCTGTGTTTCATTGTGTGCTAATGATGATGTGTATAAATGCCAACAATTTTGATGCTCATCAAAGCATGCAAAAAAAGTAGAAGGAGATTCATGTCATAAAGTTTTGACAGTATTTTCTGAAGCTTCAATGTGTCTGGTGAGACTGCAGCGTGTCGAAAGTGAATATCTAAAGATGTCTCTATTTTTAGTTCATATTTGCATTTTGGAATTACTTGATCTTGTTTTCAAAAGGGATTGTCAATGTCCAGAAATCTGGAGTACTGCATTTCAGAAAATGCAGGTTATGTTGATCCCTAATTTAAGACTTATTTTAACCTAAATATGATATTTAAAACTATTTAAAATAATATTTGATTATTCATTTCCTTGTTAAGCCTTCTCCCATACAAAGTCCTTTATTAGTATCTTGTCTAGAAGGGAAACAAAGAAGAAGATGTGAAAAATGTGTCCTCCCAGTGTACTTTGTCCATTTCTGTTTACTAGTGATATGAGCTGACTATTTAGTGGGCACATTGATGATATGGTGTGGCCTTCCCACTCTGTGTTTGGTTTCTTTAATAGAAGGGTCCAAGTTTTTAATGTTGGAGAAAAATTGCCATCCTGCAGCTGATGGGGTTTTTCTCATGATAGTGTATCATTCTTTTTCCATAGGCAAAAGTATGTACAGACTTACGATTTTCTGTAAGCAGAGATGCAATGTTTCCATGTAACACAAGTACTAAATATTAGGAGATCAAGGGAAGGTGAGGATTAGTCAACAAAATGTGGATATGTGTAACCATGATTGTTTAAAGTTCTTTTCTTTTAAAATACAGTGCCTGTTTAGATCACTAATGCATTTTAATTGTTTCCATCTTTCAAAATATGTCTAGCAAGTTCAGTTTCTCGTTGTTGTTATACAAATAAACTGGTATTAGATGCATTGCTTTCTTCCTTTCAAACATACTTTCAAATTAGTGCTTAATGTGGTTTGAAGATTTTGCCAACATATTCTTCCAGATACTTCTCTTATAAGAGGGTGGTTGATTATATCTATCTTTCTTCCTTGGTTTACAAATGCCAATATATTCCAAAGAATGCAAACCCTGGGACCATTTGTCATCACACTTTGATTGTAGTTCACTTCATTATTGTATGTAGGAGGAAAAGCAAACAATGGTGGTGGGGGAGAAGCTGGAGTGTCAGGACATGCTAAACATTCTTATTGCATTGCATACTTTAACCTCCTATTGTTTTCCCATTGCTTTTAACACTTACCTGCCTGGATGTGATAGTTGTAATATATTTAAAAACAAACCAGAACTGTTTGGCTGAAATAGTAAATATAAACTTCTTGAAACGAATTGAGTCTACGGGCTATAGACCTTTAGGATTTAAATCCTACCTAACCCTGTGTGGGTTGCACAAATGGAAAAGAGAATTTGATGTAAATGCAATAGCATGCAGAATTTCTTAGCATGTTCTTTATAGGTTTAGTCTCAAAGCAGCAGTTTCAGACCTTGAAAGTGTCATAAATGATCTGAGGAATAAAGGGATATTAAGACCAGGATAATGCCCATTCCTTTGCTCATAGTGAATAAAGGTCAAACAAAACAGTAACCTCGAACTGAGTCAATTATTGCATACATTTCAGTGATACTCCTTCCTCTTCTCAGATGCAGGTCCTGAAACAAGTGACTTGCTGTAGAGTCACTACAATAGGCAGTAAAGCAACATAAGGTAAAGTGTATTGCTTCTTTTCTTTTGATGGACGTTTTCAAAATTACACTTTGACTAAAATGTAAACCAAAAGAACTGTGAATTGGATCTCTGCCCACTAAATTAGCCAAGGTGACAATTCCAGAAGAAAATACGTTAAGTTGTGGTGATGAGGTGTACACACTCCACAGAAGAGCAAACTCAGCTGTTCGCAGACACTTTGAGCATTTTTAGGATGATAATTACTTCCATTTCAGAGTTAAGACTTCAAAAATGTTGTTTTCTGCTTAATCTGCCTCAGGTCTTCATATTATTAGAACCTTAAGTAGAGAAGACAGTTTACTGGAGCCTGTGCACTTGTCCCTTTCTTCAAGTCTATTTTTTTCTGCCAGTGGTCTCTAATTTTGCATTCCAGTGACTTTGGGAACTGTTTTCTTAATTGGACCATGTGGAAATAAAGAATATCAGGGCTGTTTAGTGGCTTTTTTTTTAAGCTTTAGGCCTCCTGCTTATATGGCAGGATTTAAATGAGAAAGATGTCTGAGACAAGATAATTTTACTTGGAGTCCCTCTAGTAAAAGTCCCTTTATTTTTCAGTCAACCTAATCTGAAAACACAAATTTCAGTGTCTTCCATTTGCTGATGCTTAGTGCCAAAAGCACCTAAATTTCCTAAGTAACTATATGATTTTTAACCAGTATTATTCAATTAACCAATTTCTAAACCAGCATTCACTACCTAAACTGCTTCAATTACCCTATAAATGAACCACCACATGCATGCAAAGATCTGTTAATAGTCAGTTTACAGGCTTAGAAGCAAAAACTGTAGATTTACTCAAACTCAAACTTTGGATACACAAAGTTGCAAGAGTCCATTGGTGCCAATATTGGATCTGAAATTTTAGGAACAGTCATTGAATCATTTCACAGTTTTGTTTGAGGCAGCACCTAGATGAAGTTGGCAGCAAGGCTCCCCTTTGCTTCCATTAGATATGTCCTTTAACACATGAGCAGAAATTTCTTTTGTCCCAAGAACATCTATAAGCTGGGGTGGATTTGTAAATAGGCTTTGCCCTGTGGCTCTCTTCCCTGCTCCCATTGAGCTGCAGGTTTTCTTTTTAAAATGCAAACCATTTTAAAATGCAAGTGATTTTTATTCTGGAAGCTGGCCTAAGGCCTGCTTCCCCACACATGGTGTTTTCAAAAATCAGGGGAAAAAAAAGACACATTTTCAGGTTATGTAGGTCCAACAAGGGAGCTCAGGTGCCCTGAGAATCTGGGTTCTCATTGCCTGGAAAGCATTTGCACAAGCTGTCAGTTCCTGACCCCTGTTTTTGGCAGGTCTGCTGTTCCTGACCAAAGAGCAGGAATGCTCTGGCAGCTTTTAGGATTTTCCTGATGCTTCTGTTAACTACAGTGCTTTCATCTGTTGTCCTCAGAGGCTCATGAGACTTGAAAGGCATAGATTTTCGGCTCTGGATTGCCTCATTAGGCTTAAGAGGAAAAAAAAATTAATTTGAGTTTTTATTCTGAATTATGTATTAGGGGCTGTACTGAGCCAGATCTAAGTGATGATGATGGGAAAATATCTTGGATTATCTATTTTATGATCCTTTTGCAATTAAACTTCTTGGAAAAGATGTATATTAAGGAAGCATAACAAACTTGTGCACAACTGAATGAAACAAGTAGTCTCTCTTACCATACCTTTAGACTTATCATCCCAAGGCTTGACATTTTTTTGTCTTTCAGCATTTTCAATTCATATCTTTGAAGCTTTGTTTTTAAATCACTAGCAGTTTTCTCAGTTTTCTTCCCTAGGCCAGTTCTAAGTCTTGTTTTCTTTTACTTTTTCATTTTTTAAAGCTGTTAGAATGTAACAACTCTTTTATACATGCTTTGGAGATACAATTCTTGCCTTTGTGGACTCCTCTTATGATTAGGAGTAGCTCAAATCAACAAAATTGCATTTATTCACTTAATTTCTCATTTAAGAGCTTCATTGTGTAACTTTCTTGGAGTCACTTAAGAGTAAGAACTGAGATCAAAATCATACTCAAAACTGTGATATAGCAATTGTTGGCTTCTGCTCTTGTGACTCAAACATTTACTGTTTTTTATTTTGCTCAAATTTTTAGAGTGAAATGAATAAATTATAGTACCTTGTAATATCTGTTGTGACAATCCTGATCAGGCCTGTTTTAGGCACTGTTTGGTACTGAATAATAATTGGTTGTGGAGTAAAAGTAACAAGTGTAGGAAGAGGAGCTGAAAATGAAACATGGTGTTTGAAGAATTACTTGAGGTATCACTTTCAAGCAGTGAGATCAACAAGCTGTGAAAGAAGGAAGTGGCGAAAAGTCTTTGTGACCTGGGTCCTTTAAAACCTCATTCGAAAACAGACTAGAATAGAATAGAATAGAAGGAATAATCCTGTTTGACCAGAAAAATGATCTGTCACATCACTTCTAGTTCAGTTCCTGGATACCACACAAAGTGAATTCCCACTCTTAACAGTGCAGGTGTGCATAGGTGTGCACCAATAAAAGGAAACACCAGGTAAACAGGAAGAGTAAATTATTACACGTATATTTCCTCAAAATATTTGACTATTGAGAAGATGTAGCATATGGGTGTGAGAAGATAGCAAATTGCCGTTGGATTTTAACTCTGTTTTTCCACTTCAGTCCCATTGTGAGAAAGGTGAGATAAGGTGAATTTCTCCATCGGGGCTATATAGGTTTTGCAAAAGCAAAAAAACCCTGCTTTGTTTGGGAGTGTCCCTATGCTATCTGGCTCTGCCATGACTTGGGTCAACAGGTGAAAAAAAGCTTTAAAAATCTGTATATGACAGCAATGTCAGAGAAAATGTTAAGAGCATCCAGTCCTTTTGTGACTAGATGTTCTTTTCATGTCAAAAGTTAACTTTTGTATTTTAGGAATAGCAGGATAGGATATGTGTGATTTTGTGCATCTCGGACATTTGTTTACTACAGAGAATGTTAAGCTTTTGTCCACATAGTGTGAAAATAAAATGCACAGTATGGTTCATAGGAATTAGACTTACTGGTAGCTGACTTTAACATAGATGATGTTCTACTGCAGCACAGCTTGAGGTTCTGCTTTGAGAGAGTATTGTTAACTTTGCTGGTTTTGGTTGACCTGGCTTTTCTACCTTTGCAATATCAAATCTTTTTAAATGGGCAGTGAAATTGTAAGTAACTTGAAATCTTAATCTGTTGTGTGGTGTTGTTTGTTAACTTTTTTGATATTCGTGTCTCAAAATTTTTATTTATTGGTAGAAAAATTAGACTATATAGTAGTCTGTCCTCATATCTAATGCTAGCCAGTCAAATATTTTTCTCACATGAAGGTAAATAACCACTCCTATAAGCTTAAAAATCTTGTAATAAAATGTGTCAATTTTCTTTAAAATTAAAGAGAAGGACAAAATAATCTTACTGTGTATTTTTTAAAGAACAAAAAGTATGCAATGCTGAGTGGCTCTAACCAGTCCCCAGCTGTGCTGAATAATCTAATGATGGTATATACTGGGATTTTTTAAAGTTTTCTCAAGTTTAAAGATTTTCTGCTTCGTGCATAAGTGAGAGGAAAAGGATGGATCCTGCTTTCTTCACAGAAACAGTCTATGGAAGTTATCTGGACTACTTGCATTAAAACCATCATCTGGACTCATCCCAGAGCATTACAGGTGATGTTCAAAGGAACATGGAATATGTTTTGTTTGCATAATCAAGAGACTGCAGAACCTGGTTACTTTATTGACCAAAGTTAATTTTGAGAAATGTAAATGAGAATCAGTTGCTGTGCGATTTTCAGTATCTAATAATTTCCTTCATTTATACTGCTCTTTATGTTATAGCTATTTCATGCTCCACAGTGTTTATTATAAAGCTAGCTTATATTTTTCCCATGAAGACTCTCCACTGCTCGGAGAAAATATCTTTGAAAACACATGTTGTTACATAAGAGCCTGTTTGTGGGAACTTCGGGGAATTTGTGCTGACTTGCTTAATCATCCTCTGGAGAGCAACAACCCCTACTTCCTGTCTGCTTCTATTACTTGATGCTATGCCTTAAAAAGAGACTGCAACCAGGAAGAAAACATTTCTGAACCAAGAGAAAACACCTGAAAATGAAAGAAAAAAAAAAATAACAGCCATGTGAGAGGAGTTCAGTGTAAATAATAAACTAGCTCTTGAATGTTACACATTTGACCTATATAACTTAATGGTAAAAATGCAGTGGGCAGCTTTCTGTGGCCTTCAGCATACCTCAATGAAAGTCTGATGCCAGCTTGGAAGTAATGTCCACAGATGTGGATTAGTATTTATTTTATTTGTCTCTAAGGTAGTCATGTAGTAGAGCTTAAAAATTGGGACAGATTTGTAGCTGTTGAGAGAACAGTTGAAACTGAGATGAAATCTGTGTATTCATGTGTGTATGATGCTCTTTAGATGCATATATGAAAAATATCTTTTTTAATGGCTGAACCAAGAGAAAAAACAGGCCAACTGAAATATGCAGCTCCCTGTTTAGCGTACCCATATCCCATGTGTTCTTTCAATAATGTAGCAAAAGGAGCTGGTGGTTTATACCCTTTGAGACTGTCCCATGCAAAAAAAAACCAAACAAACAAACAACCCACCTAAGAAAATCCTTTTTCATAACCCAGGGAAAACCACTAGCTTTTTGTAGGGACATTCTTCTTGCTGTGTCTATAATACACCTCCAGTTTCTGCTCTAATACTCAAGAAGTGCTCAGTGCTGCTCGGTCCCTTTTAATCTAATTTCATGACCCTGTTTCTAGAGCAGTCATTCATGTTTTCTTGAACTGATTTTGCAAACACCAGAAAGGTATAGGAACTGAGTACAATCTAAAATACTATACTTTGGTGTTGTAAGTTAGAGGTCAGTTTTCATTAATATACATTTTCTTTGAGTCAATATATTTGATAAGATTGAGGTACTTCTTTTGTTGGTTAGCAGAAGAGTGAATGATTCCCCTTAAGCCAGCCTCTGTCTTACAGTTCTTGTTCCTCTAAACCAAAGGTTTTTAATAACCTGTTCCTAATGAAGTTACTGAAGCAGGACTCCATCTTTCTTGACTTGTCAAAATTTACCCTTGTCTTGAATCCTTAATTCCCCCTGGTTTGTGTGAGGTCACCTTTCAGATTTTTCTCTGGCACATTTTGTCTTCTAGTGTGAACAAATGCAAGTTTCTCCTTGCATCTGAAGCTAGCTTTCAAGCAGTCTAATCTACAAACATGAGTTTAAGTATTGTTTCTATGATGTGTGACTTGTATCTTTTTACTTCAGACCTCAAGTGTTTCTGTCTTGCTTAAAATCTTATTTGTTACTGGGAAGTATCAATTCATGCTCCTGATGGCTGAAGCAGGTTTTTAGTCTGCCCACTGTAAAACCTCTTTTCATCTCTCTTGATAAACATGAACTACATCACCACTTCTCTGGGTCAGTAAAGCCCATAACTGTGAGATTGTTTCACAGAAGATGGGCAAGAGCCATTGATTTAGGTGCTCACTTTCAAGTCTCACTAATCTGTTTGCATAACACTTCCAGGATCAGACTTTCTGGTCAGCACTAATACTTGAAATGCTTTTTGAGCGTTTATGCATCATGTCATAATGCAAGATCCTTTTCTTTAGAAACAAGACACATGTGCTTGTGCTCTGTTCACTCACAAAGTGTATCTCTATTGCTGGTGAGAAGTGTATCACCACAGAGGTATTTGGGCACCTCCAGGCTCCCAACCATATTATATTTTCAAGGCCTTGGAAGTTCTGTATCCAAGGGTAAAAAGCAACTGTGTGTGCAACCAGCAGCGAATGCCAAGTCAGGAAGTTACTCCTTCCTTTTCTCACCTAAGGATGAAACAAAATTAAATTCAGAGTACACCTTTATGTGCAAACAGGCAACTAAGCTGATACTGCTTGGTTTCATTACCTTCCTCAGAAGAAAGAGGAGGGAAAAAATAAGGCAAGCTACAGCAGGTACAACAGGTGTTTCTTGCAAGACAAATTTAGAGCCAGAATCAAATAGAAAAGCAGAGAAATGAGAGAAAATCATCAGAGAAAGGATAGGAAAGTCTTAATCTTTAAGTAATGAAATTCTAATTACATATTTTAAAGGGAACCAAGGCATTAAGTAGGAATTTTCTTATAGATTGAAAAAAACAGCTCAGGAAGTAGTTCCTCAACACTGATTATTTTTGATATATCTGTAATTTCCAAATTATATTCATTCTAAAAAACAGTGGAGAATATTCCCCAATTTTGAAGTTCTTACTGGAAAAGGCATATTCTTATGTATGCACAAAATCTCAAATGTCTGTGAGACAAGAAGGTCCAGGCCAGTGTTTACTTCTTCCTTTTACCAGATAATGAGTATTGTAATGAACTGATGAAAAAGTCTTAGCTTTAGCACAAAAACCTCTTAGTCAGGTATGGAGTTGGGGAAAAATTTAGTTCCTTTTGGAATTTTGGAGAAAGGAAAAGATGTATGTTTCATTATCATTTTGGCTTTCAAAGTAGTACGTGGATTGCTGTGTTCAGGAAGCATTCAGTTCTGGAAACCTTCCTGTTTTCCTTTACCTTAGAGCTGTCCTTTTATTTGTGGCATCTGTGGAGGAGTTTGAATTAAAACCCAGGAGTGACAGCAGCGCTCCCCTCTATGGCCTTTTCAGAGCATCACCTTTGCAGCATGATTTAAACTGTTGTTATAGCTGACAGTGGCATAGCTGCTGCCTTCTGCAAGCTCGCAGGAACTTGTAATTCTAAAAGAAACCCCAAATGAAATCTGAGATTCAAGTTGTACCTAAGCAATAATTTTAAGTAGCTCCACTTCTAGGTGTAGAGTGCTAATTGGTCGTATTGATATTATACTAAATGAACACGCATCATTGAAGTCTATTGTTGCATTGCTTTGTTTGAAATATATGGTACTTTGCCAGCAGCAGCGTGCTGATGGAAAACTGTCACAACAGCGATCAGTACAATCTGGGAGTTAAATTTGACTGAAACATATGTCTTCAATTTTAATAGCTCAACTTCCCAGATGCCCTAGAGGAGAATATTGCCTGAGAAGGAGCTTTTCATGTAAGAATAATTTGTGTTAAGTAGCTCAGTGATCTGTTTGTTAGGTTAGAGCTGACAGTTTGTTTATATTTCTAAAGGGGTATGATGAATGGGGGAGAAGTTGATGCTAATTAGCCTAAATTGTTCCTAAGAATGCAGAGCACTTTGCCAGTTTCATTGTTTCTGTTCCTTTGCACATTTTCAATAATTGAATAGAGCTCAAACCATTCATCATAATTTTAGGTAAAATGGAAATAAATGAATATAGCACGGGCTCGTCTGTGTGATGGAAGATGTCACTTTAGAGGTCAATTAGATAAGACGTCAAACTAGGACTAATGAAGCATTTTCTAGTCTGTTTCTATGAATATAGCAATATGAGTCATTTTAGATGAAAAAATAATTCTCTCTGACATGGTACTAGTATTAAATATTTCTTTCAAAGCTTCTTTGTCTTATTAGCATAATGTTTTTATCTTAACTCTCAGCTGTTACTTCTGACACTCCATGTGATAAAACATGTTACTTTTCTGTTTATTGTGTATCACATACAATAAATCTAAAAACTTTACTTTTGGGAGAACAGAAATATTGGTCAGGTGTGATATGCAGAAGGTGTTAGCAAAAGGGGATGAAATTAATCAAGCAGTATGACAAATGTAACAGCAGAGAATTTTTATTATTGTTTGACTTCAGCATGCTCTACAACAACAGTTGTTTTTCGGTTTGGGAAACTTAATTCTGCTCAAATTTGAAACATCCTATTCATACACAAAACAATAGTTCATAAGAATGTGTATTTTGTATCGAACATTTCCTTGATAAATTGAAGTTGGATTTGGGGGATGGGGACTTGGAATGTTCTGTTTTCAGTCCTTATACAAGACCATTCTTTTTTAATTTATGCACATATAATACCACAGGAAGAGATGGTATAAATTTGTGGACTGTGGAGAATGAGTGAACATTTTTGAATCAGGATCTTTAAAAGGGGTGAAATTTGAGTATGATTAAGTTAGGAAAAAGGCTCGCTTACGGCGGAAGTCAGAGACTCTGTATACATTATAGGCATGTCATGGCTTTTAAAAAGTTATGTTAGACTTCTATACAAATTGCGAAGGAATTTGTATAACCCCAAACAAAATTCTGTGTGGCTCCGAATTCTTGCAAAAGTACAAAATAAAGTAAAAAGAAGTGAAATAATAATAGTAGTTAGTATTCCGGTCAGGAGTGAGTGTTGCTGTAGGGCAGGCTGCATGGGTGTTTTGTTGGTCACTAATTTTCTTGGAAGGAAATGATCCCATGGCTTATGCTATCCGCGTTTGTGCATATTTGCCCTATAATTGGCATTTATTAAGGGGACTTTTGGTTTGATGGATGACTGTCAGGGTATTGCCTGCTAGCTTTGATGCGGATTGCTTTTGCATGAGGTTTTTTTACATTAACTCATTAGAAACTCTGCTCTGCTTCAACATTCTCTTTATTTACCTTCTGAAAATGTGATACTTTTCAGCCCATGTTTCAAGGGACTTAGTGTGGTTTTATTTGTGTACAAGTGTTTTAATATGGACAGATGAAAAAGATACATAGCAGAAAAATACTGAATTTTCAACCCGTGAATCTTGAAACTTATGAGTTTCAGCTTAATTAGTTATCTTTGAAATGCTAAGCTGCTAACAAAATATCTTTGGTTTATAGCATTGACTTCTGTGTTCCTAAATTTTTTTTAAGGGCAAAAAAAGGCAAGCAAATTCCAGTCCCATAAAAGCAGCAGGTATAGTAATATTTTCACAGCAGGTCGATATTCAATGAATGTTCAACAAATCCAGGATTAGTGTCTGAGACATATTAGTGGTTTCTTCAAGGCTGGATTGATTTGGTGTGTTCCTGTAATGTATCTGGGACAAAGGACTGTTAATTAGATTAATTAGCTATAACATGATTTATAAGGCAGTTATAATAAAACTATGGTTACCAATGTATTTAATCGCATTGCCTTGTTTTGATTTGGTGTTTAGAAAAGCATAAAAAAATGGAAGTTGTGCATACTGACTCTGTCACTTTGAACGTTCCTTTAATAAAACATTTTCTCTACAAGTAGCTGTGCAAAGGAGAACTACAGCTTTCTGCACCAAGCAATGCTTCTCTTAGTGTGAGGAAATAATTGGAATGTTCAGCAGGTTAAATTCTTCCTCTGGGTTCACATTGCAAGAAGAAAATTTGATAGAAAACTTCCGACTTTTTTACATTTTCATTGTTTACTGCCTTGATGTTTTAATAAGGCATTTCAGACCTTGTGCTGGCCATCCAAAAAAAAAAAGGAAATGACAAAGTTTTTTTGCAAACTCCTGACTTATTTTCCTGTTTTCAGTTGATGCTTATGTAATACATTTCTTACAAAGCATGGTACATATAGAATAAAAATAATATTGAGTGTTGTAATTCTTTATCGTTTGGATCAGAAGATTTGAAGTAGACAGTAACAGGACATGAATCCATCTTTTCTGCAGTGCAAGATACTTTTGAAGAATCTGAAATTTATTTGCATTGATCCCAAAATGAAATTATTTTCCCAGTCCTGTATTTTACTTGTGCATGTTTTGAACTTGCATGAATGGACTCTCTGGACCATCTGGCATGCTGAAGTCCAAGCATTTGTTTAGGGGTTTGCAAGCTCACAGCTCTTTGGCTTGTACATTCTAGTTGCTGTAATTAGCTGTAGCTGGCTGAAGTCTGAGATTTTTATGTTAATTACAACTAATCTTGACCTTTTATGTTATAAGGAACTAATTTCTATTTCTGGCAGTAAGACTTCAACGAGTATAATAAAGAATCTATTAAAAAATATAATCCTATTCTTGTGAATTTGTAAATTAAAAGGCCTATTAACCCCACTGAAGTGGAAAAAGGTTCATTGGCAGTGTTTGAAAAGTTCAGGTCTCTTATTTATTTTTCAAGACTTGATATAGTACCCACAAGATATCAATGCCAGACAAAACTGAAACTAACCAACCAAGTATTTTGTTTATTTAATTTTAAAAATTAATTCTTTCTTATACCCTTGTGTAGCAGGGGGTAGGAAATAGAGAGCAACAGATTTGGCAGAAGAATGTTTACTCGTGATTTAAGCTTTTGAGCTCAGCCTGAGAGAAGCTGCAAATACAGACCTGAGTGTAAATTACTAGTGTTGCTGTGGTTGTGATGCCAGTATAAGAGAAGTGAGGTTTACAGAAACATGGAACGCAAGCATGGAAAACAATTAATTGCTTATTCCATGCTTGTTCTGAGCAAAAAGCTGACCTTTGATTTTTACCAACAAAGAATTTGAGTGACACAAAATCAAAAAGTTTTTGCTATCCAGGGAATTTTGTTTTCACTGAAAGGATTATCAAGTGATTCATTATTGAACTTTACCAGCCACAAGTAGTTGGTGACAGTAGTGATCAGGTGTCCTCTTCCTTACACACAATGAACAAACAAATGGTGGAGACTACATAGTTTGTTCACATACATTTACATGGCTTAGTTGACTATGGAGGATTGTCTAATAAGAAATACAGAGGACTGCAAGATGGACTTTGTCTTCTCTTGCTGGTTAAGCTGCTCTTCTGATCTGTGTCTCTTTTAGCATATGTACAGCCAGTTAGAATGGGACATTGAGTACCGGTGGGAGAGAAAGAAAGGGCCATACCATAGAAAAACTGGTTCATTTCTACCCTAAAGTATTTTTCAAGGTTGATCACAAAGATCATGGGTATATTCCACAAATTGTCTGGTAGAGAAGTTTCTTATGGTTGATCATTCCACCCTTTAATGAAGTAAAAGTTTTTCAAAGCTGAGATAGAGCTGTGCTCTACATCTTACTTTCTACCCACTGTCTCTTAGCTTCTACTTCTCTCTACACTGTTCTGCTGGGTGCAACATTTTCTTCAGCTCCCACTTTCCTCACTCTTCTTTGCATGGACCAATGTAGAGAATTATTCATGTGGGCAGGTGATGAAAAATGGAGGTGGGCTTTTGGCAGTGGGCAGCTGAGGTTGTGATCTAGGAATCTTTAGTGGCAGCTCCAGGTGCCATGCCCCCCAGAAATGCATGGCACAAGGAGACCTCATCATTCATTGAAGCACTAACAGTTTAGAGATGTGCCCATTAGTCACACCTAAGCTTAGAACTTCATCATTTATGTTCATGAAACCCCAAATTATCTCCATTCCTTCAGCCTTTTGAGTTATATTCCTGTCTGTGAAAGTCCACACCTGCAATTTATTTGAGGAACAAGAAGGCTGATTAATACAATCAAAGAGGGGTGAGGTTTTAAAGGTCAGTACTGTCCTGGCTAAGTAGTAGTTGTCAGTTAAACCTGGAGAATCACTGCTGTTTCTGGCAACACCTGTGGTATAGAATGTGGAAGATGCCTGTTTCAGTTAATGAGCTGTTTTCTCTGCTTTAAGCAGTTTTTGTTGAGTATTTTAACACCCTGAAAAAGATAGCAAAGGAAATGTTTTTGGTTACATGAAGATAATAAATCCCTTCTGGCACCACAGCTAAGAGAACCAAAGTCCGTGGATAGGTGGAGAATAGATCTTACAACATCACATGTAGAGGATGCAGAGAAACAGACTTCATCTTCTTATGCAGCCTGTAACATACCAAAGTAGATTCTAGTGTGTGTTGTCAGATGTCTTGGACAGAAAGTTTGAAACACTTCTGAAAATCTATATTTTTAATTTCCTTGCCCATATCTTCCTTTACAGAGGTTAGAGATTCCCCTGACAGTTACTGAAGATAACAGTACCCACTTGGGAGCAGCCCTTGAAAATGCTTTTTGATAATCTGACTGTAAATTGCTGTGGGAGTCTAGGTCTCAAATCATTGTGATCCCATGCCAGGCACTTTCCCTTTAAAATTTTTTATGTTCAGGTAAATTGCTACCATGGTAATCTGGTAAACCACGCACTAAAAATGTTAAATCCACCCATTGGTACATACATGTAAAAATTCTGCCTAGAACTTTGCATGAATGTTGCTAAATCAACTGCTGTTTGCTTAACTAGCAAATATTTGTAAAATAAAACTGGAAAACAATTTTTGCTGAAAAGGATTTTAAATATGGTCCAAATATGTCATAGATTCCCTTAAGATTAAAAGGATCCAGTGTGTAAGCAAACCTTTGAATACCATGTGAAAATGACAATTTGGGATGCAGATTTGAATTTGATATAAAATCACTTAGTAAACATTAATTCAGCCTGAGATGGCTGGATCTGAGATGACTAGTTCCATCTCTGCTGTAAGGAAATACGTTATAAAGTCTACATTTCTGCGTTTACCATGCAAACAACATGGCTGTTCCAGACACAGGTATGAAAAATAATGGTTTTAAGAGGAAAATTGTGATTAAAACTGAGCCTCTATAGTTATGGAATGAGAAAAGAAGCATCAGTGCTGTGTAGCTGTTTATGATACAGAGCAAACATGCTTTAGTTGTTTTTTTTTTCCAAGGACTCTACAGGAAGTCTTTCTTGGGCTTGTGTCTTCATGGACTTTGCCTGTCAGGCACACAGAAGCTATGTTTAAGCTAGTAGACCTGGAAGCATATTTAACTTTGAGGGTCTGGACATGTCCAAGACTGACCTCATCTCACATTGCAGGAAAACTCAAGCAACAAACTAAGCCTTCTGCCTCACCCTGCACCCACGTATCCTGACAGTGGGCTGAGACCCAGCTTTCCACCAGCTCCTTTCTTCTGTCCCCCCAGGTGCTATTGATTGATGGGAGGGAAACCTGAGTATGAGGCCAGATGGGAGCCAGACCATCCAATAGTTGTACCTTGGCCTAATCCTGGTGATCAGGAGGCCAAGGTACACAGTCACATAAAACTCTGCATTAGGCAGCCAGCTTATTAACCTAGGTGCAGCCAAAAGGTAACTCATGAGCAGGAGTAGCTTGTGTACCTCTCAGCAGGTAGAGACAGTTATTTATGATGTTGCTGTGTATTAATAAAATAGTATATGATAGCATGCTTAAAGGCTTTGGATATCATTTCTCACTAATTCTCCAACAGCTTTGACTTTACATAGTGAATAAATAAAGCTATATATAATACTGCAAACAGGTCATGATAAACCATTAGATATTATAAAGATGCATTTGTTACATCTTTATGGCTAGATTAACACTTTTCCCCTCTATAAGAAGGGATTCTCAGGGGAGAAGCCCTTTACTTGTCAAAGGTTCTAGTCACTCCCACAAGCTAAGCTGTTGAAGAGAACTGCATGTATTGAAAATAGTGCTTTCTGCATTTTATACCTGACTAAGAGACAGCAGTATAAATAAGCAGCATGATATCTGGTTAAAAAGAGTTAGTTACATATGTGTATTGGGAAATTACAAAGATGTAGGAATTCTAGTCTTCTGAGGAAGGGTAACTTCTACCAGGTTTCTAATGTGCTTATTCAAAATGTTAAGTTATTCTAACTATTATTTGCCACTGTTAGAAGGCTGCAGAGATGTTCATATGACTGAATTTTCTTATGTGAAAAATGGAATATTGTGTGGGGTAAAAAAAATAACGTGAACACTTTCAAATTTGAGACCAGACAAAAGAAAAGCTACCCATTTGAAATCTGGAGAACCTTACAATGCTGCAAGTAAGTAAAAGCAGATGTTGTAAAGTTTAGAAAATCAAGACATTATTTTCCTGTTTCCACTGAATATTTCTAAACACATTATAAATAAGCTTTGAAGTAGTACGAAATACTGTGTTTGTTTTGCTGATAGCATCTTCTCATAAAAAAAAAATTTATCAGTGCTTGTTTAAGTTATGGACTAAATGATATCTGTGTGGCTAAACAACTGGCTGTATCTCTTGCAAATACAGCCCTAAACTGCTTGCTGTGTCTGAGCCCTTCAAAAGCCTATCTGATTGATCTTCAGAGTTTAATTTTAAACAGATTAAATATTGTCTGTTTACAGAATGCAAAAATTAGAGTAATCTTCTGCTAGTTCTTTAAAAGAATATGATTTTCTTTTGTTGCTGTAAAAATAGTTTTAAATCAAGAAATTGTTCTAAACCACTTAACTAAGTCAGTGAAACAGTCGTTTTGTGTGTCTGGCTCATTGTTTACTTACAGTAAATGTTCATAAGCTTTAATAAGCAAATCAATCTGTATTTGTGATTTGTGATTGAAAAGGCACATTAAATCTTTTATGTGATTCTATTAAGAGGAGACCACTGAACAGCAGACTTGCAGAAGATTTTCCAGGTAGATAAAAAAAGTGTTTCCAAGTAGCAACCCTATGTTTGGGGATATGTGTGTCAAAACAACTTGTGGGTTTAAGGGAGACTGAGATTACAAGCTAATTGAATTACATGCAATTAATGAATTACATGTAGCCAGTCTTAATTTTAAAAACAGTCCTACATGACAATCTTGTCATTCCTCAGTTAGTGAGTCCTGAGAAGACTGGCTGTTGAGAATGACAAAAAATTAAGCAGTCATGATGTTTGTAACCCTATGTTATCAAGTGAATAAATCCACACTAAGTGAATTCCCTTTTTGTGAGCCTGAGAAGGGAATAAAAATAAATTTTTGATCATTTTCACATTTTCAGTGCAAGTTTTGTGGCGAGCAGGCAGATAAATTGCAGCAAGTACTGGTTTTGAGTGGTTGATTATGTGAGAATTGCTTTGACTTCAGCATCTTTATTTATCTGCTTGGTTAGACTACAGTGTCAGAAACTGTAATCATATTCCCTTACAGATTTTTGGATCTGAGATTTGAATATGCTGAATGAAGTGAAAGAGTTTTAGCCTTCACAAGATTTTCGTGCTTATAGATTCCTTTGCATTCCTAGATGAGAGAGGAAGCATCATCCATGTGGTATTCCAGGATCATATGTACAGGTGCAAATAGCATGTTCAACACTCAAGCAAATCCCTCTCCAATTATTTTAGATGGCTGTATTTGTGTTACTTGTTCTGAACTCTCTCAATAGCTCTTCGGATGTCCTTAGGTGTAATCATGGCTCTTTAAGATACTCGTCATCTGACCTGCTTTAGCAGCCTTTTTTAGGGTAAGTCAAACCATGCAAAACAGTGCTGGTTTCTCTGACTGCAAAGTGAGTCTGCTCAGTTGGCTCTCGGGGATCTGTGTTAGTTCAGAGGAATTTCCTTATGTGAAAAAACAGTTTGAATAACTAGTTTCCTCTACATATTGCCTGCTTTTTAAAATTCCTCTGGTTTTTGAAGGCAATGCTACATTTTTATCACAGAAAACAGGTAAATTAAGCCATAAGAATGTACATCGATGGCTCAATCAAAGAAAATTTTGGTGACCACAACAGTGGAAGCAAAGCCACATGGCCTGAAGATGAGACAGAGGTCTGCAGTGGTGCATCTTGTCTGGATTAAGGCTCTGGCTGGACCAAAGCTGTCTCAGACCTAAATCAGTTTTGAGTTTATGCAGTCCTGGTTCTATTAAACAGTTCACAGATGAGTGACTGTTGACTGCCATCAATATTGCTTCATGCATGAGGCTGCATCAGTGAGAATGCAGTGCAAGGAACACCAAGAAAGGAAAATTGTATTTTCTTTTATTTCCATTCATGTAATTGTCCCATCAGTATTCTTATAACTCATATATATGTGAAATCTGCATCTCAGGGCAATTGTGTTCTGTCTGCAAACTGCGTTTTACTTCCTTTAATTTTTGTTAATTCAATTATGTACTTTTCTGAAGCCAGCTGTTCACCAACCTGCATGCAACAGCAGGACCCTTCAATCAAAGCATCTCCTACATTCCATAACTGACCTATTTCTATTTCTATTTCTATTTCTATTTCTATTTCTATTTCTATTTCTATTTCTATTTCTATTTCTATTTCTATTTCTATTTCTATTATTTCTATTTCTATTTCTATTGACCTTTGTGGTAAAACAACCTTACTGGCATTCCAGGTAGGGCAAACCATAGCAAGTCACTTTCATTTAGTAGAGATGTAAATTCCTTTTTTCCTTCTTTTCCTTATGTCTGTAAAGTATTTGGCACGGGGAACCCTGAATTTGTTCTGTGGATGAATAATGAAAATAGTACAAGTACCCAAGCTGGCTGAGGATTTGAATGAAGCACAGCCCATGTCACATATGCCAGCTTTCAACCATCAAGAGGTTTTAATTTGGCCTTCTGAGAAACTAATTTTTTTGCTTTACAGCCGTAATGATTTAAAAAGTTTGAGGGGAAAAGAAGACTGTTCAAAATATTTATAAAAACCACATACTACTAGGAAAATCTCCATCACTGTATTTAAAATAATTTTTTGAAAGTGGAAAAGTCGTAAAAGCACTTTGGTGTAATTTTTTAATGAATAAATTCTATTAGCATTCTTTGTCTCTTATGGCATGAATTAGTTCATTGCCTTATTTATTCTTGTTTTCAGAAAAGAAGCTCAGAATTCACTTAAATGTGAACTACATATTTTTCTCATTTGTTGAAGAGTCCATTTCTCACCTTTAATCTTCTTAAATAAATGTGGATCCATTAGTTATCAATGGTTTTACAGGATATGGTGTAGCTATAGTTATTGCACAATAGCTCATTTTAATGAAGTTGCTAAAGTATTGGGGGCTAAGTAGCTGTATTCAGGAGGTAGGCTTATTAAATTGCAGGGGTAACCGTAATCAGCCCAAATTCTGTGATCTTTGCTTGCAAAAGCAGGACACAGTAGAAAATTTTACTCTTTTTAGTACATTATAGTAGATATCTACAGTGTCATGTATGTATCATATACATTAATGTTTGCACAGAAGAGGCAATAAGCAAAGATGTCACATGTAGTTCATACAGGACATAGAGAATTTCTTTTTTGACACAATATTTCTTCACATTGCACCACATGCTTCAGCAGGCCACAACATAAAACAATGCGATGAGTTAATTTTTCTCTGCAACTAGACCTGCTCCTCACCACTTTCCCAGAAAGCACTTACCTGTCATTCTGGACTGTTCTGGCATTACCCTTCCATGTATCATATTACTTTCAGCTCTTGCCTTGAAGCACGTCTCTAAAAAGCTTCCCTTACAGAAGGCTCTGCTATGACTTTAGAAGTGCAAAGAGCTCTGCTAGAAGTATGAACTGCATCTAGACACTGTGATGTGTTTTTCATTACCAAAAATCTGGTCCTCACTAAATGACAGGGTAAATTCATTAAGAATATATAGTAACTCTCCATGCTCTTTTTTTGACTCTTAACAGTGCAAAGATGAATTACTGCTCCTGGCTTAGAACATCACTGCTTTCTATATTTTTTCATCTAATGTTTCCTATATTTCTTTGGGATGTATTTTTTGTTTTTCAAGCTTGAATATTATATTGGTGTGTCCTGTCTTGTCATAAGTTTATAAACTGTTTTTTGATGTGATAGAAAGGGGTTTTGTTTGTTGTAGTGACAGTGTGCTGATTTGGCACACTGTTTAGGCTGCTAGAAGAGTATTATTTAAGAAAGATGGAAAGTGGAAAATTTTGAGACATGCAATTCTTAATGGACAACAGTACAAGCAAAGCGATGGATGTATGAGTAGGAAGATGTCTCAAAAATAAAAATAAGAGGTTTTTTTGAAGTTTGGGGGTTACTTTTTTCTCAAAAAGGCAAAGATAATTAAATTTGGGTACATTCCACTGATTAGTGAAGGAAATGGATATAATTCGCAGATGGACTGCTAGCAGCACTTTTTGTTTATTGAAGAGAACATATTTTTTGAACACTTCCATGGGTGGTGACAAGTGCTTTCCTGGGCAACCACTCCATCCTTGACCACGCTGTCAGTGAAAAAAAAATTCCTGACATTTAATCTAAACCTCCCTTAGTGCAACTTGAGGCTGTTCCTTCTTGTCCTGATGCTTGTTACTTGGGAGAAAAGAACATCTCCCACAGCTGCACCCTTCTTTCAGGTAGCTGGTAGAGAGTGATAAGGTCACCCTGAGCCTCCTTTTCTCCAGGCTGAACAACCACTGCTCCCTCAGCCATTCCTCATAAGACTTGTGCTTCACCAGCTTTATTGCCCTGCTCTGGACATGCTCCAGATGTCCTTCTTGTAATGAGGAGCCCAAAACTGAACACAGGATTTGATGTGAGATCTCACCAGTGGTGAGTAGAAGAGTAAATTCATAATCTTAAGCTGTGAATGAAAAATTACAGAGAACTCAGGAGTGCATGCTGTTGTGTGGGTAGGTCATCTGTGTTAAAAAGAAAAACCTCAAACCAGCACACAATAGAATGGTCCCTGGTTTTGCCCCAGTCTACTTGGCAGGTTCAGGGGAAGGTTCTTTGGTTCACGCTGAGTGGTGTGCAGAAGAAACAGCAAAATTTTTGGGAAGTTCAATAGTAAACTTTTACTTGCAAACTTTAGAACATTAAGGTATAATAAGGTACTTGGCAAATTTTAAAACAACATCTAGACAAAATAAGGCACTTCATAAACTTTGACTTAGCAAGCTTTAACCCATCCAGACAAAGTAAGGCACTTAAACTTAGCCAGCTTTGACCGATCCAGATACAACAAGGCACTTATTAAAGCATTGACTGGAATTTTTCAGTCGAGTTTGCAATGTATTTCAAGAAGTTAGGAGAAGAAAGAGAGAGAAAAAGACAAAGAAAATGGGTAAGAGTAGAAAGATATTTTCACTGATGGATTCAGTGACAAGACTTGATTGTTGGAATTTTGATGTCCATTGGGTGATGGTCAGTCTTGATCTATCAGGGGTGGGGGAAGTCCATAAAACACAAAATTCAATGGATTAATATATGCTTTGGCTAGGTGAAAATGCCCCAGTAGCTCCCCTGGGGGTGAGTTTTGCCCTGTCTCAAGCTACAGACTGTGGATCTCTTGTGACACCATGGATCATGTGCAGTCCTCTGGTGGAAGGTCCCAGAAATGAGTCTCAGGGTGCTTTGTAGGTCTTTGGTGGTTTATGACACCTTCTAAGACGTGACAGCTGCCTTGAGTAGTTGAGCCAGTTATGCCTCTTCAGAAGGTATGAACACCTTAAGGCCTGTTTGTGAATATCCTGGTACTTCTGTGGAGGGAGCTCTCACACCTGAGCCACTTGTGTAAGGGAGGACATTGGTATGATAAAAAAGCACTGTCCTACCTCACAGGATCTGCTTCTTATTGGCCTCTGCCCTTACCTGGCTCAAACCCCAGCTTTCTGCTAAACAAAGGTTGATTTGTTGTTACATCCTCTGGTGCTCACCCCCTCTGTGCCTGGGCTGTTACCCTGCACATCGTCAGCAAAGCGCCCACTGCTTTTGTAATGGCAATTGTTTGGGCTGTTCACCAGTACATTTCAGTCTCTCATAGTCCCCAAGAAAGGAAGCTCTTCAGTACAATAACAGTTTCAGTGTTTTCATGTATATATACGCTTTTCTTTCCACCTATATCTTGGTAGTTTTGCATACTGAACTCACAGTTCAATTTCCTCAGAATAGTAAAATTTATCACTATTCTTGAAATTAGTTTTTTCAAATTAATGAATGTACAGCTGCATCATAAAATGGAACACCCTGCCTGTCAATTATGGCATCTACTTTAAATCCTGGCCCTGGTGGTGGTAGCTGCTACCACCACTGCTGGTGGTGTGGAAAAAAAACTCTTGCCTTTAGTATTTTTATCTACTTATTTGTCTTATTCATCTACTCCTTTACTAAACCTATTGGACAGTATATGCAGTCTAGGAAAACTAGTGTGAACATTCTGCAATTACTACAATCAGTTTATAATTCTACTTAAGAAAATCTAGTTTTACTACAGTAGAAAACTTTAAATTCCAGCTTTCCTCCCTTAAAATTTGAAGTTACAAAAAATAATCTCTACAAGCAGGTGAAGTCAGTCATTAAATGTGAGACACTTCTGAGGGGTGGGGGTAACTGATTCCAAACCCAGAGAATCCTTGGTTGAGGATGCACTTCTGGTACTTCTCAGCTGTTCATATTAGCTGGACTTCAACCAGAGTTTTCTGCTGAATTGGGCTAGAAAGAGAGGGAGGAAGTTTCGTCAGGCCCACCTCCTTACCAGAGTTCCTGGTAAATGTACATGGGTTTATTTCTATGTGGGCTTCAAATGGTCTTAGGTGTTATAACACCTAACACCATTATAACATTCAAATGGTGTTATAACTGTAGACTAATTAGGGTTTTTGAAGAAGAGACAGACTTCAGCACTTCTTAGACAATTCTAATAAATTTAATTTAATTTGTTCAGTTTCCAGCAAGCCATTTTATTTGGGAGCCCATATTTCTGGCTACCAACTGTATGAGAGAACTGATACTGTAATCCATACATATATATATGTATATATGTGTGTGTATATATATATGTGTATATATATGTATGTATGTATGTATATATGTATATATGCTTTGCTAAAAATTCATGATATAGAAAAGAGAACCAAAGCACCATACCTGCCATATGGAAGATAGCAATGTTATGTATGTTCGCAGTTTTGTTGCTGCAGTGAAATGACACTGATGCACAAATGAACCAAGTGGTCTCAGGCAGCTAATTTAATGACCAAGCATCTAGTGTCCTGATTTTATTCAGCTTTCCAGCTTTTTGTCTGGGGACATTCAGCATATTAAAGATAAAGGTAATCCCACTGAAGTTGTTCTGGTAATCTTGTGAGGCCAAAAAAGGATAAATTTCTGGTTGTTTGCTGAGTAGATGTGCAGTATTTTGTACTAAAGCTATGAGATGACTTTTTGCATGAATATATTTCTTTGCTATAGTATTGGGGATCGCAAAGGAGAATGTAACTGAGATAATGACAAATCATTCAGCAGAGTAGGATGTTTTTTTCCAATCAGAAGTGGTAGAAAGCCTCACCTAAAAATACCATGATGTAAGAACTGAGCACCTGAGAGGAGTCACAGAATCACACCTGAACTATTTCACCAGATAAATGGGTCATATTAAGACTCATGCTTAGTCTGAGAGCTGACATTTGCCTAGCTTAGTTTGCCAGTTATGGAGGAACTTTTTTGGGGGGGAGGGGGAGGGATGGGAGGGAGGGAGGATGAAGGGTAAGGGTATGTCACTGTTCATTTGGCATTTTGTTTGTGGTTTGAGGGATTTTATTTAGTAGAACACCTGCCCATAGCCTTTCTACACACGCTGTAGAATTTTTGTAAAATCTAGGATTTACTGAATCATTTATTTGTACCACATCCCTGTGTTGCTATGCATTTTCTTTCTAGCCATGCTGGCTAGAGGAATGATGTTCATTCTCAGTTGCCAAAGCTTTTATATATGCCACATGTGCAGTGGTGATTCCAATGTGACAAACTGCAGATTCATCTGATAAATTGTATTTACATCCACCTTTGACCACCTCACCTGCTTTCTGCCGCTAATCTATCTCCACTGGGATTTCTTCCACATTCCAAACCTTGGAGCAGCTTCAAACATCTGCTAATTTAAAACTAGAAAAAGAAGAAGAAAGAAAACAAAACAAAAAAAGAAAGAGAAATCAACTTGCCAAAGAAAAATTTCCTGCCTTTCTAGCCGGTGAAGTACTCTCTGCCTTTAAGAAATACAATGGTCTACGTTAAAAAAACCCTGGACAACAGTCAGCTGTACAGCCCTGGCAAAATTTAGTACTCTACAAACCTTCATATTTTGGACACTTTTGGCTTCAGTAAGATACACTGTCTGAGCTGTCCTAAGATATTCAACTTTAGACCTGGAAGGTTTTATTTATATAATTCTGTTGTAAGACAGTGAATTTCAGTTCACATGTACAAATTTAGCCTGAGTGCCCACTGATGTTAGTAGGAATAATGTTGGGCTACTGTGAACTTGAAAAGTCTTCAGTTGTGTTGTATATACCTCTGCTGGATGGTCTGGCCTGTGGTTACTTTGTGTTAAAACTATATTGGTCTCTGGTATTATTTTTGCCCGAAGAGCTTATGCCTATCCAGCCTTTGAAAGACTAAAATTTAATTTTAGCTGGCCACTGTATTGCCAGTGCTTGTATTTAAGCTCTAATGGCTCACATAGTTAATTATAGGCCTGTATTTAAACTTGACATTAGACATTTGTTTCAAAAGTGCCCTCTGAAGCAAGAAGTTAGTTGGCTTTTGAGCAACTTTCTCTGCCTATGTCACAGGCCATTTAGTCTCTGTTAATGGCAGATGGTGGTCTTAAGGGGAGCATGAAACAAGTGGCTTCACAAAGCAGTTTGATACTTGCAGCTGCATTTAAAAACAGATTTTATGAACTGTTTGGTTAATGCTACTGAGGAGAACAGCTAAACACAGGACTTCTAATATGAAAAAATCAGAGCACCAGTAACTATGTGGAATGGTTTGGGATAGCTGCCCGACATCTGTGGTATGAAGAGTTGGCCAGGAAATAAGCTGCAACAGGCTGTGCTTTACAGTCTACAGTATTCTTGGCTCCATTATCTTACTCAACAATAAAAATTAATGTGCAATATAACGTTTGATAGTCACCATTATTGTGAAAATATGATCACATGTGGAAGTATTTCATAACCATTTGCAAACATCTCTTTGCTTTTAAAAATGTACTTATGCACTGGTTTAAAGTATTTCTTATTGTCTAACAGGGAGTCTATTTCTAAATAATTACCTTCCCAAAACTGCTGAACCAACCTCTTCAAAGGAGGTCACCATTTTTGTGATGCACCCAAAATGTGCAAAATACCGTGGTGTCCTGTACCAAGCTGTTAAACAGGCCCCTTGCCAGCTGAGTACATTCTTTTTAAAATTGTTGAAGATACTGGGACATAGAGAAGTAAACAAAAATTAGCCACTTTAATTAATGGTAGAAATGCTCGACTCATATTTGCCAAATAGTCACTAGAGGGAAACCACATTTTTTTCCACAATAAAATGTAGTTATTGAGAAAAAATGGCAGACCAAAAAAATTAAAAGCTGATGTGTTCTAATTGATTTGTGAGAGTACATTGAGAAAGTGTAAAAATTACTAATCATTGCTGCTAAGTACATCTAAAATTCATAATGGAAACTGCCAATAAATACAAGCAGGGTTTTTGAAAGGGGTATTTAAATTATGCTTTTATGATTTGTTTCTCTATATGAAAATATAAACACTGTTGTGTCAAGAACAGAACTCATCAGTAAGAATTTTGCAAATCAAGTTTTTTCAGTCTGTTTGTGACATAGTTGTACAAACCTTCCTTGTTATTTAAAGCTTGTTTCAATGTAACAAATTGTGCTTAAGATGAATAGGCTTGCACAGGTGAATGTGGCAAACACTCTGATTAATACGTCATTTAATATGTCTTCCTTTAGAAAGGGGGGGAATATAGGGGGAGGGATTGGACAAAAGGGAGAAAAAAATAATATGAACTAATATGCAGAGGAAGCACAAAATGAGAATCTTTTTTTTGTTTTCCTTTCTTTCACTTTTGCTGATATAAGGTCCCATGGAATTTAAATATATTTTAAATCTATTTTTGTCAAGGATCAAGTTTTCCTAATGGTAACATGAGGGAGTAATTGGCATATGTAAGGTATCTTATATTTCATTCTGTGAGTATGAAAACATGTATTTATCTTTTCAGTATTTGTCAATGTGTTCTGTGTTTCTCTGAAATGGTTCTCTAATCCTTGCTCTGTTTCTTTCATTAAGTAAAAAAACATCTGGAAAAGCAGCAAGGAAAAGGTATGCTGAATAATTTTAAATGGTTATGTATGGATGTTGGCATAATATATATATATGTAGGCATATATGTGTGTACATATGACATACGTACACATATATACTGTCATCTCAAACAAAAATATAGCACACTGCAGCATATAGAGATGTGGCACTTTATAGCAGTGCAAGAATGGAATTTTTAAGTGTTTTGTTTCCCTATTTAGTGTAGCTTTTGGAAACAGAACAGAAACCTCTGAAGCAACTTTCTAGAGATCAGTTGCTGGGATGTATTTTTTTCCTTTAGACTTAATGGGTTTCTGCTGTTCCTGGAAATCAGGGGAAACACTTAGCTGTTTACTTAATCATGCTTTTAACCAGCAGAAGCAAGGAAATTTCACATTCTCCACTCTTCTGTCAGCTTTAAAACCACTACTATAGGGTATTAAATTAATGTCTGTGTTGCTATGGCAAAGTGTTACCAGTAGTGTAATATTAAAAGAAAAACAATGCCATCAAAACTATTTTGAAAAGAACCAAATTTTAGTATTGATGTTGGTGGAAATAGATTTGCTATTTATTTTTCTTTAGTCATTGTGAGTTGAAGTAATTTCAGTCATTTGATAGAGGAATCCCTAAAATCTTCTGAGCTATCTTCTCCCAGCTAATTTAATGGAAGTCATCAGTAGGTTACTGACCTACTTGATCCAATATAACATATTTGACAATGTTGCTCAGTGCATCATCATCATCATAAGCGTTGCAGGTCTGGGACGTGCATGCGTTTATCACAGTGTGATCTCTCTAATTTGGATCATTTGCCTGTCAGGAGTCTTCCCCCCGGGGTGTGCTGTGCACTCGCTGTGAAAGGGTTGGCACAGTTGTAGTTTAACCTGTGTGATAATTGGCCTTGCCTGTGTGATAAGTGGACCTGTGTGCTCACTCTCAGCAACCTTCCTAGCTGGATTAAAGAAGCTACAGCTCCATTCAGCTGCACCTTGATGTTAAATGATACCAAAAAATTTTTGTTGTGGGTATTCTGTTCTGGAGTTTGTTGTAGACTTTTGGTGTATTTCTGTTGAGTTTTCTGTTTTTCTGTGAGAAATGGCTTTCTTAACTGAGAGCTACCATTCCCCCAGTCCCTCAGACTGGGCACACAACTTCCCCTGCCAAAAAGTGGAAAAAATGGAGTGAAAATGCAACAGGGCTAGCAAGTGGGAAAGTCAAGGGGAAAAAGGGAATGAGAATAGAAGGGAAAGAAAACCTGATTTCTTTGAATTGTTTATTCATTTTGACTGCAAATTGATCCAGCCTCCATTAAAATGAATGTTAATACAATTAGAATTACATTTTCTGAAATTGCATTCATTTGTCACTCGCTAAATTGCACTTCTTTTCAAATTCTTTCCATGTCTTTTGGAACAGAAAGTTGTGAAATATTTTGTTGATAAATGTTGATTTAAACTGTCAGGATATAGTTAGTTTTAGAATAGTATTGCCAAAAAATGTTGAACCCTTCATTTAAATTATTATGTCTTATAAAAATAATATACTTTTTGCTGTTTGTTTACTAAGTTGTTGCTATATTTCTCAAGCAGCAAATGCTGGAGGATCTACCTTTTTTTTTCTGCTTTGATCTCAAAGTTTAAATGCCATAGTGGTAGGGTTAGAAATACTATGTAAGAGTCTTTACACAAATCCCGTGTTTCATTACATGGAAACACAATATTCTGATTATAGATTTTGGAAAAGCTGGGGTTTGCACATATAAATTCAGGGCCATAACTGCAGAGTCCTCCTTTATTAAGTTTCTTAATAAATATTTATGTATTTTAGTTTCATTCCATAGCACAATGATTACTTTGCCTTGAGTTTCAATAGGGGCTCAGGTAAAAAAAAAAAAAAATCAAAATTATTTCTTTTATATAACGTCTTGTGGCTTTGGAAGAAGAGAATAGGGATGTTTTGACAATAAAATGTGTGGCATTTCCTGTTGGTTGAAATTTTGGGTTGCTTACTAAGGTAATATTTAATGTTATCATTGGCAAGGCAACTTCTGTAGGAAAATATCAGTGCGAATTTTACTAGTGAGATGGGAGTTCAGGCCATAAAAATTCTCAGTTTCCCTTTTAAAAACTTAATCCATTTGTCCAACAGGAATGAATACAGAAGGACTAGAGGTTTTGAACTTCCCTCACATCTGGGTATAGCAGTGTATTTTGACTCCAAGCACAATAAAACAATCGTACTTGCTGGTGGTATATGACATAATGACCCAAATATGTTTTTAAAAAATCATTTATTGCTGTACATAAACAGCTAAGTTAGCACAAGGGATGATAAAATAACATTGGTAATTCTTCCTTTAGCTGGGAACCATTGGTGGCCCATTAGGATTCCAGATGTAGCCATGTGTGCTTTTCCATTTGTTTTCTAATGTCTAGTGCTTGGGCCCTTGGTACCTTGGCTGTGGTTGTCAAGCGTGTTGGCTTTTCAGCTTGAGGTCTTCCTGGAGAAACACACTGGCCTACCTAATAGCTATAAAGCAGCTTATTGTCTTGGGCCTAGTTTGTTGGGACTAGCTGCAGTAAGGGCAGCTTCCTGTCAAAGGTCAAACACCAGCTTGACCGGGTTTTCTATGGTAAACACTTGTAACTGGACCTCAAAATCTAGATGTTAAAACATAAAGAGCAAGATGTTTTAAAACATTATTTAGAAGACAGCAATCTGTGATAATTCATATCTATTAAGACTACACTGGATTACATTCAGGTATTCTAGTATTATTATGGGGAAAATATTTTCTAATTTCTTTTGCAGTCAATTACTTAAAGTACTTAAAAGGGAATAATGAAGGAAGAAAAAAATTACTAGAGAAAGTAACAATTATAAGCTCTCTTTGCCTGAAAGGTAAAATAAAACATTCTTTTTTTTTTTTTTTTTTAATAAGTTGGGATTCACAGCTGTCTTCAGCTATAGATAATCTTGATGATCTAAGAAAAAACAATTACCGCATCAAACTTACAATAGGCAAAGGCATGGTAAGAGCAGAGTTGCTCTTAAATTAAAGGTAGTGTGTTGGTAGTTGTTTATATAGATCCAGACTGTCAAAATTGTTGACTTGCTCAGTCCAGTTTTCTGGGACTATTTATGTGAGTAAGCTCCCATCTAGAAGCAGTTGTCTGTCAGTCTGCCTCTACCTGATTTCAGTGAGGCTATTTGAATGAGCATTATTCAGTATCATTACAGTCTGCAGGGATGTGAATGACTCTCCTGAAATAGAAGTTCAGTGGTCATGTAAAAAATAGTGAAAAATGTTGATTTTAAAAAAAAATTTCTAAGTTCTTTATTATATATATGACTTTGAATAGAACCGAGTCCAAAACAAGGCAGTAGGAACATTCCTAAGCTGTTTGTGAATGTTTGTGTGCCATATCCTTGTTTTCATTGATGTATGTATTTTATATAGTCATCTACCAGTAGTAAACAAATTGATCTGATTTTTTTTATTTTTGAGATCAAAGTACATTATAGAGCTCTAAGGTATTTTGTATCATCCGTACTAACTGTGCATACCTGGCATTAAGAATATTTTGATTTTCTGAGCTTTAAATCCAAGGATTTTAGATGCCCATGGGGGAATTTCTGAAATGTGAACAGTTTTATATATAAACTAGTCTTAACGTTTCCATTGCAATTAAATCAAACCACCTACATCCATAATAAATTTGGTGTCCAGCCCCACTAGTAAGTAGAGGAACACAAAACCAGTACTCATTATTCAAGATGCAAAGCACAAAATCATTACCACAGATCAGATGGATCCATGTTTCTGAGGAAATGCTGGTGGCAACACATTTATTTCCTGCTTATGTTATTTTTAAAGCCAAACTGAGGACATTTTTTGCTGCTGGTGATGAAGCAAAAGTCCAGATGAAGTCAGTAGGACTAGTGTGCCTAATGTCTTTTGGAGATCGGTTTTTGCGTTCAGACCCAAATTAGCCAGAGCCTTTTCTCTAAACATGAGGCTGTGGGATAGATGGGATGAGAACCTACCTCTCCCCGGCCAAGCTTCTTATGCAGCAACGACCACAGAATTTCTGAGGTCACAGCAAGAGGGTGGTTGCTGGTGAGTTTTTAGGACCATCATATGCAATGGGAAATGTAATATTTTGGTGTTTTTTTCTCTCTTGCTACCAAAGTTATTCTCAGAACAGAAAGCAGCCTTGCTGACTTTTCAAAAAATACCTGAATTACTACTTAAAAATGAAGATTTAACTGAAAGTGGATGGGCTGGATGGGACATGGGTATAGGGAAAAGAGACTACAGAGAAAGAGCAATGAAGTGGAAAGGCCAAGCAGATGAGACTAACCTCATCTTGTGGCACCGCCATGCTAGTAATCAAGACCAGTAACCAAGTGTTAAGTTCTTTAGAGCAGAACTGGCTGAAGTTTCTGCTTTTATAGCTCACCTGTACGTCTATTTTCTTCCCTGAACTCTATATATTTTCCTTAATTAAAATTTTAGTTGCTGTTTAATTCTCTACCCATATACCATGTTTATATTCCAAGTACTATGTCAAAAGAGGGTTAGCTTTAAACGGTAAGACTATCAGAAGTTTATGAAGTCATTTAGGTGAGTAGAGAATTCAAAGTACAGTGAGGAGTACCTACTTTTACCTATAATGGTAACGAGGGTTGTGGGCATGTCTGACTCTTCATTTGCGCCATTAGATGCCTATAATAGAGTGTATAGTGTGCTTTTGTACAGTGCATATTTTTACTTTAATCTGCTTGGAGAATACTAAGAATAAAATTGTAATCAATAAGGAAATCTTCCTAAAGAAACTGTTCTGTCTTAATGTAATACTGTGAGCTGTGGTGCACTCTAGCTCATTCCACAGCTGAGTCACTATAATAGCTCCTTTGGTCATTTCTGCTCCAGCATTATGTCGCTAGACACCTTCAGAACAGAACAATTTCTTTGGCATGTAAAAGACTGGAAATTGGTTAAATCACAGCCCTATGGCTTTCCAAATTAGAAGTCATGTACCTATCAGTAGAATGTTACTTTAGAAGCCATTGAGACTGCTAGGTCAGCAGATGTCTTTGTGGATAATTCCAAGCCAGTCCTTGTCAAGGTGGGCTACTGACATCTTCCTGGTTGATGGCTTCTGCTCTCTCTATTACATGCATTGTAACATCCAGTGGCCAGTCTACAGATAAAAATGTCATATTTTGAACTGCTTCTCATAGGATACAAAGACATTAAATCATTTAGGAAATCCAAGGTTAAGGAAAGCGTTCGTCTTCTTTTTTTGACATTTGCACTCTTCAGTCATCGAAGATAAACACAACAAGCTGGCAATACTTTGAGGATTCACATCACCCTTGACCTGTTCTGGGCTTAGTTGGAGGCAGCTGCTGTACAGCTGGGCAGTGACTTGCAATATGTGCAAGGACACTTGCATACTGTCACTGCCAATAGCCACATACCGAGATACTGACAGCAATGTTAAGATTTTTAGTAAATTAGCCTAAGATATACCCATTTTTGAATTGTGTTCTGTAGATGTCAGTGATTCAGAGTAGGTCTTTCTAACTCTGACCGTGAGGAGGTTTAAAGAGCTCACCTCTACTCTGGATCGTACTACAAAAATAATCTTTGGAAAGAAACATTTGTGGTGCTGGACAGATGTGTTGCGAAGAGGGGGAAGCATCATAGTGTGAATAGCAAAATGGCAGAGGAATCAAAATATTTGATTCTGCTCATTTTTATAGATTGTCGTCTATTTTTATTACGTCTGTCTTTAGTATAGTACAAGAAAGGAGTTGTTTTGCAGTGCATACAAAATGTTAACCAACAGAAGTCATATATTGCTGGATCTC
Organism: Vireo altiloquus; assembly: GCA_013396875.1. NCBI lineage: Eukaryota > Metazoa > Chordata > Aves > Passeriformes > Vireonidae > Vireo > Vireo altiloquus. Next base: position 572,313 of record VZRF01015546.1, on the reverse strand, counting down.
ATAGACAATGTTTAAGAATTTGTCATTTGAAATTTCAAAGTACATATTCTAAGACTAATTGCATTCTCACTGCAGGGGCATTTTGGTGGTGGATGAGCTCATCTTTAAGTTTGTGTGTTAGTATGTGGAAGCATAATTTAATTAAGAGGAAAACATCACTGATCTTGAAATGAAAAACACCATGCAAACAGAATAAAATGAAATGTCAACTGAATGTTGTCGGGGATTAAAATAACTGTTCCTGTATCTCTGACTTGTTTTCTTTCTTCAGCATTTGAGTATTTTAGAGACAGAAGAAACAAGCATTCTATGGAAGTAAGTAATGACTCCTACATGAAACAGGGAAATAGGAATTAGTTTTCTTGAGGAAAAATATGTAATGCCGGCATTAAAGAACTAAAATTTTACTTTATTACATATTTTGAGGAGAAACGATAGCTTAAGCATTTTTAAATGTTTGGGGGTTTGGTAAGGAGGTTCTTGTTACATAAATCATGGAAGCCAGAGTTAAAAGATGAAGGGCCTAGCCATTGCAATGAGCAATCTGCATTGAATTCTCTGCCCTGTGACAGCCATTGCAGAGAAATGGTCAATTTTGTCATGTTTCAGAAAAGGTAGTTAATTTGTATTACACCCATCCTTATAGTTAACTTAGAGAACTGTCTCAGTGAATATTCAAGATTATGTATTCCCTTGGAAGATCCTGAATTAGCATAGTGGAATTTTGTATCGTATATGACTTACAATGTAGAAAAATCATGCTGAAGACTTTTCTGTATTCCTATGTGGAAATCAGATCCAAAACTGGCTAGATTGCTTCTCAGGAAGTGAAACACCCTGGATTGATGCCCTCCAACCCAGGACATAGCACACTGTGCCTTTAAGTCAGTCTGAAATTTTAAACAATACAGTCGCACTTTATCTTTTATAGACTATTTCTGATGCTGTGCATTTTGCTCTTTCTGCACAATGATGCTGTTCAGCACTACTGCTGAAAGACAACCTCAGACTGAAGCTAGCCTGTACCTGCTTCTGTCAGGTAGAAGATTTTGATTGAGGAAAGGTTTAAAGCCTGATATTTGAATCAGATTCCTAAGATTTCCCATTAAAAAAAAATGACTGAAGCTGAGCACTACAAGTATGTACTTTTTTGCTGTTTAATAAGCACCCACAGATAAGTTTTCACAAGATCCTTGCCTTGTGTATCACAAGATACACATTGTCTATATGCATTGAGTGTGCTGTAGGTTTGCACATTGGATTGAACCACTCAAGTGGCTTCTGTGTTGCTCTACTTAAGTTTTGAAACCTGGAAAGGCTTAAACAGGAATTAATTTAGCTGTGAAAGGCAGATGCTAATGGGCACTGAAGGAGCTTTTGGAACATTTAGCTTAAAGGTTTGCCTGCAGGGTTAGGCATCTCCTGAACAGAGATCCTTGGAAATGTGGGCATCAAGTTGTCCCATGTCTTATTTTAGAAGCTTTTAATCATTTATTATAATAATTATTATTATTTTTTATTTTTCACAGAAATCAATATGTTAAATTAAATCAAATCAACTTTATTGAATTTAAATTCCAGTGAAAGACTTCTATTCAGACTAAGCCCAACTCAGTCTGCTTACTGACAAGGTGACCTATTTTGATCCTCTTCCATCTGCATCCTCATTTCAATAAAATATTTGTGATACATTTCTATGAAGTGAAGTGGAAACAGCCTATTAATACATAATTGATAATTTTCTTCAGTTATGACAGCACTTGGTGTCATTCAAGGATCCAGAGTGTGTTTATGCATAAGATGATACATAAAATGGTAGGTAATGTGAAAGTTTACATGAGATGCTGGTGCTGAAGGATGACTTGTAGGTGCCCAAAGATTTCTTTGGTCCTAACCTCTATTTTCTAGTAAAGCCAAACTGCTGAATTTGGGTGGGTTTGGACTGCATTGAGACTGAGAAGCAGCTAGAAAAATTCTTCTAAAGGGCGCTTGAAAGTGTGCAGGGAAAACCTCTGAAGCTAAGTCAGTAGACTTGTTTTTAGGTGATTTGCTTCCCACCCGTCTGTAAGGGGCAGCTGGAGCTCATTGTACTTCAGCTGGTAGTTAGCGTGTGAAGTTATCTCTCATGTTACCATAAGTAGAAAGGATCTTGAGATCACCAGATAAATTGGAGTTATTGTGTCCTTCTATCTCTTTCATTCTTCTCCTATGGGATCCTCTTCAGCAATGCTGCTGGGGGGTCTTTGACTGAGTGTAAGTCTTGATCCTTCCCATAGCCCAAGTGCCTTTATTGGCTTCTATTGTATGATTATTTAAACAATGTCAGTATGGAAATTGCTTCGTGGCAAAGAATATGCAGAAGGGATTTCAGATGGAAGTCTGCCTGTTTTGTGTTATATATGCAGAAAGACTTGCGTAGAGCCCATTATTTTTTAAAATGAATGAACTCTCACTTTGCTACTATTCCTACTTGAGTTTGTCCAGTCTTTTTGACAAAAAAAAATATTAGCACAGTGGTACTTTCAAAAGGTTATTTCCGTGGCATAATTTTCACAATTTTAGAGTGAAATATATGCGCAAATGTGCATATAGAAACTTTTGGCAAAGGTTTAGTTTGTATATATCTCAACTGAGAAAATAGGAAACCAAAAGAAGAGTATGGTGTGCTGGTTAGGGTAAGGTTGCTCTCAAAGTGTCTGTTTGCAATTAATCTATGACAACTCACTCTCGAAATGAAATTATTTCTGTAATAATACACTGAACTGAGTTCAGTGTTTACTTGGACCTGACCTTAAATTACCTGAATCATTTTAAGACTCCTAGCTGTCTTGTAAGAAAGATTCAGAAAGAATAAGCACTTGGACTTATAATAATTTTCAAGGATTGTGTTATTGTGTATTAAAATATTTTTGTGTTAGAATTGAAGATTCATCTAGCAATGTACAGTAATTGCTAATGACTGAAAAACTGCAGTCTGTGTCTGAGGGAGAGCCAATTTTGTTGTTGTTGAATTTCCAGAGCAGACATCCTACTAGGATGTTCACAGAACACACAGGGTTTTTATTAATTTTTTAGATATTTTAGTTGGCTGGAGACTCACTTTTATACTTCCATGGACTTGTACACTGTTTGATGTCCAACAGACAGATCAATAGTACCACAGTAATTACGTTATTAACGTAGATAATTGATTCATGTTTTTTAAGTAATAAAGGCATCTAATAACCTAGATAAAAGCAACTAATAAAACCATAGTGTAGTTTGGATTTAAGAGGGAATCAAGCATTAATTGATTGAACTCAGTTTTCATTAATCAAATATCTACCATGCGTTCTTAAACAAGTTTTTAAACTGAAAAATTAGTAGCTTAATATCCTTGTGCTGCTATTGGTATGAGGAGACCTTAAAAGAAAGTTTCTTCTTGTAAGAATGTAAACTATTTTTCTGCGTGCTAACATAAGCCATAGTAGTCTAGGGAGTGGGCTATTAAGCCAAGATGCTTTATCACTGACTCCAAGTATATAAAGTTGTTTTTCAGTGTATTTATGTGAAAACATAGTTGGAGTGACTAAAGGTGACATATAATTTGTTTGGCATTAGATATTCTAGTTTATTGTAACCAAATTTTGTGCAATTGTGTGTGAGAAGAATGAATAAATGGACATTTAGAAGGTTTGTAGGTAAGTTTTTAGAAGGTTACATTTCCGGCTTATTTTTATACAGTGGAATTTTTGATGCTACAGTAAATTAAGAAGTTGGATGCTTTTCCTATGATATCCTATTTCACTAATACAGAATAACCTTGAGCCACAGTAGGGCAATAATTACCAAACTTAAATCAGAGACACGCTCAGCCAAACAGCTGTTTTCAGTTTGTTAGGAGATCCATTTGATTTACTCTCTTGGTCAACATTCATTACTTTATAAGACAAAATTTCACTGGAGATTTTAACCCTGAATTCCCAATCTTGTTTGTAGCCTGCTGTAAAATTGCATGGTTGAAATGTCACAGCCACTCAACGTGTGGGGGAGCTACTGTTGTGTTTTTCATTGATCCCAGTTTTCTTAACGAGTGGTTTCAAGTGCTAAAGGATGCTGGTAGAATTCAGCCCTGGACATATTTCCAGATGACCTTTCTGTTCTGTGGCAAAACAGGGGGAAATCTATTGTGTAAGGCCACTGTCCTGCACTTCAGTGGTTTGTCAGCTATCATGGTGGATCACATAAGTGAGAATATTTGGCAGACAAATTGTTTGATACACAAATTGTCACTGGTTTAGTATATTTTACAAGGTCAGCACATCTCTTCTATCTCACCCTGAAGTTTCATGTATTTCCCAGGTTTTGTTGATGTGAAGTTTAAAACTTAATGCTGGCCTTTTATCTAGCAGTGAACTCAACTGGTCTTAACCATGTCTCTATTTCAACAACTGTCTATTGTGTTTTACAGGGCTACTATAAAAGCAACATTACTGATAATGTGGTGTTTGTCACAAGCTATCTTAATGGCATTAGAAGTCACTTAAAGGAGAATGCAGGCATAAAATACTAGGATTTTTTTCTATATTGCAGAAGTTTTCTTATTATAGTATTGCTGGCTCTGGATTTTTTTTTCTGTTACACTTGATAAGCGTGCTAGTAAATTTTGAAAAATGGCTAAATTTTCACTTGAAACTGAAACAGCTGGTAAAATAAAGAAATTTCTGATATATTTATTTGCAGCATCATTTCTGTTATTGCAGTCTGTTTTCTTTCATGGTAGTCTAAAAAACAGGCGTGGGAAAAGGAAATTGTTAAATGTATTTCACGTCTTTGGAAGTAGTTTAAAACTTGTCTTTGTATTAAATCATTGATTTTTTTAAAAAGCTTCTCTAATAGCATTTCCTGCCCTTTCTGTTTATGGTTTTCCGTTTAGAAAAGATGGTGCTATACCTCATTACTCAGGTGGCTCTTTGAGCACACTTAGCAATTTCATATTTATTCCTTACTGTCCTGCAAGTCAACACCTCTGAAGAATGGGGACTACAAAAGCTACTCTTTATGTGGTGAATGCTTATCAGTTGTAACACAAAAAAATAATACTGTAGTTTTTTGCATGGCTTTTTTTTTCTTCAGATCACTTTGCAATAAATAATTACGTATTATCCTGCTCTTAGAAAGTAGAATTTTAGTCTCACCTCTTATATATCACATGAAAATATGAGTTTGGGAGCTCAGGGTTATCAAGATAGCTGCATCATGACTTCAATCAATATAAGTTAGTTTTATAGGAAACATGAATCTATTCTGATAGCACAACAGCCAGTTCATTTCATTTTCAGTGTCAGCAAGTGTCTCTGGGTTTTTAGTTGATAGAAAAAGCACTGCCCTGTTGTCCCAACAAGAGGAGAAACAGTTTGGAATGGAACTAAAAAGACCAGAATGGGTAAAGGCAGGCAGGTAGCTGATCTGATTGAAGAGAGGTCTACACTGTAAGTGTCTTGGAGCCAGGGTTTCACCAAGCTCACTTCCATTTCGCCGACTGGCTGTCAGGCTCTGGGCGATCCTCTTTTGTTTCTCATAACCCTTGCACATATTGTGCCATGCTTTTCCTGTGTAGCTATGGAAAGGCTGAAAGCAAAAGGCTGAAATGCTTGCTCTAAAAATATTGTAAATTGATTTGCCAGGATGTCTCTTTTGCTTTTGAGGAAGGTAAATAATCTACAAAGCCTGGAAATTATTCTTTCTGAAGGATTAAGTTTCTAGAAAAGAATCACTGTAGAGCACTCATTCTTTATAAAGGCTTTTGTGGAAAGTCTTCATGCTATGTTATAGTGTTGTATGTTGTTGATGCTGTTGCTCAAAAGTTAAAAATGAATACTCAAACTTTGTAGTTAAAACTGTGGCACTCAATATCACCATTGTGATAAATCCTTGTACATATCAAATGATAGAAACAACATATATGGACTGAAGTTGCACAGTATATTTACGGATAACCTGACAACGCTGTCCAAGACATCTTCCTGTTAATTCATTGTTGTGAAGACCAGTTCTTTCAAACATAACTAAAGCAAAAATAGTATATTGATGTTCAAGCAAAAAACGAATAATGATAAGTGCAGGAAATCAGAGGAAATAGGAAACCTCCTGTGTAGGAAACCTCCACAGAATCTAGTAGGTTTAACCTGAGACCCTGGTTGGAACATGGATTGATGAAAGAAGTATATACAAACGATAAGTAAAGAGTTATAAATTTGTAGTTTTGTAAGTTGGAAGTATAAGGTGTTTTAAGTAAGTAAGAAATCATATTGAGTAAGATAGTAAAGAATTTAAAAAATAGAAATAGAAGTGTGATTTTGTAAAATAAGTTAAAAGTTAGTAAAAAATATGTAAAAACATGTAAGTTAAGACATTGGTTAAAAAATACCGCATTGCAGTAGAATAAGGTTAAGATGATAAGTCAATAAGTTAAAACAATATATGTGTCAGTTTTCTATTAGTCCAGAAAGTTCTATCTGTAGGGGGAGAAAGGCATCTGGTGACTTTTTTTTTCTGTAATGGACACTCCATTGTTAATGAAATTTCACAACCTGATGAGACTGATGTGCTTATGTGAATAATAAAACTGAGAAGAAAATTATGTCTCTTGACTACTTGATACAACACCCCCACAAAGAGAAAACCAACAGATAAGCTGTTTATGGATATTTCTTTTCTTTATGTATGTATTTAACTTTGATAAAATTGGCCTTTTCACTAGAGTCAAAGGAAATAGGCTGTTGATCCCTTGGCTTTGAAAACCTGTCATCCTTCTGAATGTAAAATAGCTGTCAATAGGAAAGGTCTTGAGCTGGTTAGTGAAAAGAGCAGCTGCTCTTCTCTGACTCTCTGGAACTTTTTTTTTGCACGCAAACAGAATGGTATGATATAGGGACTCCTTTCTTTCTATTAGTTTTTTACTATTGTGTATCAGGCAAGGCTGGGAGATTTTTTGAGTGCTTTTACTTTTTCAATTACATGATGAACTGCAGAAAATGATTTTGATCCAAGACCCTAATTCCATACATATGTAAACCTAGGTGAAAAGGACCTTAGGTGAAAAGACAGTGTGATCTTCCCCTCGTGGTTATTCTTAGGCTTCCCTGAAGCCCTAGACTAATTCACATCCCTCAGCCAATTTCTGCTTGCCAAGAGGAAGCCTAAACTTGGTGGGCTTTTTAATCTTGTGTTCTGAAGTCCCTTTCTATTCTTTCTGCCTGCAATTTATCACTCTGCAGTTGTCTCAGCCAGGATCTGCTGAGGGATCTTTCTCAGGTTCCTATATGAGGTATTTCATAGTGCAAACAACCCCCAAAACAAACAGCAAGCAAATCTTGTTCTGTTTTTACTTAGCCGAGATACCTGTGTTTTAGAGTATCTATCTTTGCCTAGAGCCAGGAAGGGAGAAAGCCAGTACACTTTGGAACCCAGAGGGCTAAAGAGGAAATTTTCAAGAAAAAGGGCTCTGCTTTTGGTAATTTTTTTCATGAAAGGTTATAAAACATTTGGTCAGATTCTTAGAAGACTCACAGAAATATCCTTTTCAGAGACGTATGAACACACTCCACTGATGCTAGGAAAAAAAAAAAAATTATTCAGAGGTTCACTGACATTACCTACAAGAAGAAAGAGTAGCACATTATTTTTGTACTTTTGCAATCATAGAGAAATGATATTTTTGCATACTTTCATCCCTGGCAGAAAAACCTATACATATTTAGCCAACACACTGCATACTCTCACTTTATGAGATGTGAGGCAGGTGCAGACTTTGCCAGTTTATCACCTTACTTAAGGTGATAAATCAAACAAATGCTGTCCGGAGTGTTTAAACCCAAAAAATTCAAAGTGGAAAAGTCAGAGTGGGCTTCTTTGTGGGACCATCCACAGTGGTGAATAAGCATTCTTTTGGCTCTCAGTCCTAGAGCAGAAAAAGAGAAGACAAACATTTCTGTTGTCACAGCTGAGCCTACTGATAGGAAGTTATTTGGTTAGTGGAAATGTAATTTGTCTTTGTTTCTTAGTGACAACTCCATGCTAGACCTACTTTATGATCCTCAGGAGCTATGTAATGGTGTGTTCAAGTGATTTATTTGCTTAGTTAAGCATGGTTAAATTTGTCTCTGCAGCAATGATACTTATATTTTGTGAAAATTACAGGCTAAGATAAGGCCATACTCACAACTAAACTTAGGAAGCTATTGAGGCAGAGTGGAGAGGAAGAATAGAAAACACCAGGGTATCCTTATTTAAACTTCTTGATGATGCCCATGTGAAGATGGTAATTCCATGGTACATTGTTAAATAGTTAGAGAATATAAAAGAAAATTACATAATTGGTCCATGTATTAATTTGCAGGTCTCCTGAAAAGGTACTGAACTAAGATGATGACTCCATTTCAGTGAAGAAACTCAGTTCTGAATAGTAAATGCTGAGAAATACTCCCTGAGCTTCTACTTGACTGATATGAATTGTCAGTCACTGATATTGTACTAATTTGGTTTGTCAGCTGTTATGAATGTGAGGAGAGAAAGAGAAAAAGACTGGTGCTTTTTTTGAATTTTCCCATTCATTCTGTTTATTCCACCTTTACTCTCTGATATAAATTTATTCGTATAATTTTACTGTTACTGTTTCATAATACAAAGATGGCAAATCCAATAATAATCAGAGGTAGGTGCTCTTCTGCATGTTACTTACAGCAGAATAAGAAAAAGTACACTTCACCAAAGAGACTGTGAACCCCTCAATCCCCTGAGCATTTGACAGGAACCATGGAGCCTCTTCAAGTAAGGAGTGGGGTGGGGAGAAGGCTACAACAGGAGAATAAATACAGATGGCTCTTAGGGAGGAAAGAACTAAACTTCTCATGAATGATGTTCTAATGATGATTGCTGATCCCTTTACTTCAGTGTGCCTCATGCCTTATGAAACAAATGATGGTATTCAGAGGAGTATCAGGCTTAAGAGTCAATTATATCAAATCCAGAGTAATAGCACTTGGAATGAACAAAAGATACTCAAAAGGCATTACAAGAAATATTTAGGTTCCACTGGCTAGAAACCACAATAAACTTCTTAGGGATCCTTATTAATTCCCATCTGGAAAAAGTCTGCAATGAAAATGCAAAACCATTGTATAAAATAAAACAATTTACCATTATCATAATTTGAATAACACAAATTTAAAAAAAAGAAACAACAAAACTCTTTTCTAAACAGTAAGATTTTTCATTAACTAATTGAAATATAATTGCCTAATTAAAATATATAACCATATTCTGGAAAATTCTGATACGTACTACAGAATTTCAGGCTATTTGAAAAAAAAAACCCAAAACCCAAACAAACCCAAAATTACAAATGTAAATTTTAATTTACATGTCAGTGCAACTTTATGTACATAGGTACTTTCAAGAGCTTTATGGGAAGTGTAAAATTCAATTGCCCCTATTCAGAAGCAATCTCTAAAATCACTCACCTGTTTATGAAAGCTTTAAGAATCTCAGAATTATGTTAAAGTAAAATTAGTGATGTTGATTTTTCTTCACTTTAAATAGTTTCGTCTACTGGAGAATGCAAAATTCTCTTCTTTTTCCTCCAGTATGGTAAAAATGTGTATGAATGTTGAAAGTTGTAAGAATAAACTTGCTACTGAGAGCTGGAGCATAAGTAAGGGTGAAGAATGTTTTCCACAATAACTACCAGAAGCAAACTTACAGCTTTTTATTGATATAGTGTACATTTTTAGAAGCTCTATCAGGAAAACAGAGTAATTTTTATGGTTGGTGGGAGAATTCCAGATAATGGAACATAAAGAAGGTAAACACTTCTAGTGAGCAGGTAGCTTTGTTTTTAAAATCTTGTCACAGAGCTATCTCTAAGAATGGGAAATTTCTGTAAATTCATTCTGTAAGCTTGTCACTACTAAACTAGGAATGCTTATATTCATGTAACTTTATCATTCTCATGAGAACCTTTCTGTAGAGAATATTTCCTAGATAACTACCTGTCATAGAATCCAATGAATATATGATAATATGTCACAATTTTTACTCAACTGTAAGTGAATGTTGGGAAAACTTAGGATCACTGGATTTTTTTCATCTTCATGTTAAACACAGTGCAGCTATAATTGATTTAAGATAAAAGAAGATAATTTTGGAGAAGCATAATTTCTTCCTCAAACGCCCATATTTATGGGCCATGATTTCAATAATACCTACTAGGCAAGTATTGTTATGAGTTGCTTTCAGTAAGTCAAAATTCTTTGCTTCTAGGACTCCTATTGGTATAAGAAACACTTTTGTTTTTCCTGTAGTACTCAACTAGAATTTATTTTTGTAGACCAGCAGTTTTCTTATATTTTCTTCAGAAATAATCTACAAATTTGATATCACTGCAGTAATAGATTGTAAACTTTATTTGAATAAAATGTCAATGGCATTTCCACTTGATAAGGCTTGTACAAAGTACATGAATCATGGGTTACAAGTTGGAATTATATATTTATACACATTTGTAAAAGTTTGTGTATATGTATAGCACATAACGTGGATAGAACAGTGACTAAAGACATCAATGACCTCAAGAAATGTCTGATTTAACAAACGTATATCTTTAAATTGGAAATCTAATTATTTGCCTTAGATTTGCGCTGCTCAGGAACTTAATGCAAGACTATGTTAAATAAACTTATTATTTCCGTTTTTCATTTAACCTGTAGGTTATGGTATGACCAATCTGTTTTATATCCTCAATCAACAGATGATTGTATTTGGTAATAATTTATCAAGAATAAAAATCTGTTTTTGAAACTAATCACCTCATGTTAAGTCTGCCCTTTTCCAGAACCACCATCTGATATTCATTTTGTCTGCAAGACAAACATACTGATGAAAATGCATCTACCACAGGATATAGCTAGTGGAATGAAGCAGTTCTACTCTTTGTATATATTTGGACTATTTTGTTTTCTCAACAGATGGACCAAATTTTAGTATTAAAGGGAAAAAAAAATCAATTTTACATAGAACATAAACAATTTTTAAGAAGTACGTTTTGCATTTCTGATTAGTTTGTAGCAAAACATCCCATGGAATTTGAGGGTCAACTTGGGCCATATTAGAGAGAAAAGATTTAAAAGGTTACTTAAGTGCTTTCTATGTTTGCCATGAGAAGGCTGTATCTGGAGGTGAGAGAGTTCTGAGCAAGTCTTTGAATTTGACCTACTGAATTTAAATGCTGGGGTTTTCTTTTGGATGTTCTCCACGGTCTCTGAAATGGCTGTTTTTTGAAGAGATTGAAAGCACAAATGAATTAATGCACTGTCCTGTGGCTTCTGCCCCTCACTGCTCAGACTTCTGGCCATTGCCTAACATGAGGTATTCTTTTTTTAGGCTGTCTGCTGAGTCTTATATCTATTGTTGATATCTTTCCTAATCAAAGCATCCCATAACGCTAAAATACAAGTGTGATCAAGACAGCGTGAAAGCCCAATGCATGGAGTACTTGGAATATGGAGCACAGATTTATACTCTGTATACAGTAGTTCTGTGACATTAACTTCTGTCCCGGGAGGTCTGAACTGGGAATACCAAGCTCATTTTAATTTGCAGTACCAGCTAGATTTAGACTTCTTGACCCTACTGAAATTCTACTCAGGTTTTTATAGTGCAAAAAACTTATTAAATTTTAAAGTAAATCTCGGAAGACGCAATAAACTGCTACAAAGTCATGAAATTATTTTATTATTTTTAATTTTTAAGAACTGCTCATACTGCAGCTGGAATTCTTCCAGTGTTCATTCTTCCCCAACTGATTTATTAAAATAAATCCAAACAGTTTTGCAAGGAAGTTGTAAGTTGCTAGCAAAATTAGGAAGTTAGGAATTTTATGATGTCAGGTTTGTGTAATAGAGTATTTTTGATGTTACTTTTTAGCAGGCAGTTATCAATGTGATTTGAGATCACAACAATAACCAGTATTTACAATTCCAAGTAATGTGTTCTGGAGCCAGTATTTTACCTACAGATGAACTGCTCTTATTCTACCCATTCATTTTGGTTTTGGGAGGTGTTTTTTTTACAGATTTCAACCAGGGGGCTTTCCATTCCCCTTTAACTCTCACCCCTTCCTCCACCCTAATTTTGCTGGTGTCTTGGCCACCATGACAACAGGGATTTTATCTGACAAAAAGTTAAAAAGCTTTGGAAAACAAAGAGGCTAAAAAATTAAATACAGCTGTTTGCACACAAATATAAACCAGAAGGCTTCAAATCCTTTCTACTGATTGGCTGGATTACTTGAAATGTGGCTCATTGTTTCATAATAATCAGCAGTTACTTTTCCCTATTAAAATGTAGACCAGCAAAGTATTGGAAACAGCTTTCCCAATCCATTTCTATGAGGAACTGGGAATATAAAACATCCCTATAACTTTTACTGCTTATATGTTAGGGGACCCACCAAAACAAAACTGCCTAGGTTCAAAATCCATTTTATATATACATGTGTATTAAAAATGGTTTTATATACTATTTTTCAATACTGAGGAGCCTTTACAAAGTAGCATTCATCATTACTGGTGGTGCAGTGAGCAGGCAAATGTGGTATCTGCCGTAAGTTCAGTTGTAGCTCTTGCACATCTTTAGGTGTGTTGATCCTATTTTATTGAGAAAGGAAACGTTGGCCAGGATTCTGGAGTTACACCCAAGTTTTAAAGAAAAAGGATGGGAGATCAATTTCCAGTTGGATGCCAACCAAAGACAGGCAGAGATTTACAGCTCCTTCATTTATCACATCACAGCAGGCTCAAGTCTAGTGTTGAAGATCTCATGCCTAGTATGGTTTTAATTTTAGCTGTGTAACAGTAATTCACCTATACTTAGACATAATGAGATAAAATACTTTAGATGTTGTTTTCGTGTTGATTGCAAATAATATCACTATTGTTGATTGCAACCAGAGAAATGGAATGAGGCTACAGTATAAAACAGAGCACAAATTCTGACCCACCCTGTAACCTGCAACGTGTGAATCTACACCCACCTGCTCCCTAGCAAGAAGAAAGATTCTTAGTTTGTCGTGAATACTCAACTACAAATACAGCAGAATTACACAAATTATTGAGAAAAGGCAGATGATTTTGTCTTCTCTCACTGAGGTCCCTTGGGTGTGAGTGTAAGCAAGGAAGCAATGAGCTCTCGCAATTCTCATTTTTTGGATATTCTCCATACTGGAAAACAGTGGAAGGCTGAGAGCTTGAGTAGTCATGTCTTTATCAGTATAAGTGAATAGAATTGTTTCTCAGAGTTTTTTGCAATATTTTTATTTTATAATGCACTTCAATCTTGACCTGAAAAGTTAGTTAATATTAACTTTTTAAAAATACAATATTCTTCTTGTTTTTTTTCTTTGTCCCTCTCTCTTGTAAAGCAGGAGTCTCTTAGTGTCTGCAGGTGTGTTCCTTCTCACACCTAAAGCACTGTGGTGATAACTCTGAGCTAGAAGTTATTACTTGCATCTCTTTCAAAATATAGATACTTGATAGTGTGGAGAAGTCCAGCTCTTTAGCATGTCAGGAGCTTGAGAAAGCTGACTGGGCTGTGAAATGATCATTGTCTGATGCTGTTAACTTATGAACATGAGAGTCACTTAGTACTCAAGGACTAGAAAAATTGTCTTCATTCTAAGGATCTACCTCTTTCTGGAAGGATTAAGTTAAAATTCTAGTAATACCTTTTTAATGATACTTCCATTGTACCTTGATGCAGTGAGTTTTGGGTAGTATGCTATATGGTTTGGTATATTTTATAATCTAAATGTTCTTAAAGTATCTCGAGCAGATAAATATTTCATTTCCTTATGCACTTTTCTATACACATACAATAATAATAAATGGAGAGGTGTGCATGTGAGGTGTACAGGAGAAAGTCCCATCTGCAATGTCGTTGGCATTTTCTAGGGAATTTTTTTAGTAAAACTGAGAAGAGTAGGGTACATATAGACCTTTTGAAATATGTCCTCACCACCATCTTTTTGGTTTTAGTATAATAATTTGTGTGGGTATACCTTGTTTCTCCCTTGCTTCTTTCCTTCAGACCTGGTAAAAAAAAATTGGACATCAAGAAAAAGTAAGGAGAAAAATAAAATCTCATTACTCTCAAAGTTTTCCTGCCAAATCTGAAAGAAAATATTCTGATGTAGAAAATGTTCTGCATAAAAGTCAGTTTTCTTGCTGTTGTATATTGGTTCTTCAATATGCTTCTGTTCCTAAGAAGTTTCTCAAATAAATGTTTACTTCAAAAACGTCAGATTAAAATAGTTCTCCTCTTTTCTAGATTTTTATTTTGGTGGTCATATTTGTACTTAATCTACAGTATTTGAATCCATAGAATTTGAATGAAGAAGTAACAATTCAGTTTTGATGAATGAGGAAAAAAAATAGATATAAAAACAGCCATTGTTTCTCCTCGCCTTCCAAGTTTCTCACAGGGAAAGCAGAGTCCTGAGAAATTTTATATGTAAAATTATTTTGCTTTAGTCAGACTTTGGGGATGGATGTTCTTACAGCAGCAGAACTGTATTCATTTATAGTTATCACAAGAACTAAAAGTATATATTAAAAAAGAATATACATGTGGTAGATTTGTATATATGTGTGTATGATTCTTGCTAATGAAGTACTGATTTCAGATGCACTCAGTTTTAAAAAATAGAAAATAAAACCAAAACATCAACAATGAATGATTTTGGTCATTCTGTTTGCTTTAATTCTATTGCTCTTTATCTGGCTCTCTTGATGAGGTTAATATAATTTTACATTTAGTGGCCAATTTTACATTTTGAAGTTTTCACACATGGTTTGAGTTTCTAGAGGTTTCCTTAATTTTATCCATGCATAAATTCAGTGTCTAGTCTAAGCTAGTTATCTAAGCTTCCTGTATTAAAATGCACAGTGAGAGGCATCTTGTCCAAAACTGTCCTAAGATTGGTATCTAAAGTGGGGGCAAATGTTCTCCCATGAAACTTTTATCTGACGTGGTTTAGTGGGAAATTGTTTCCTTTGACTAGTTGCCTGACATTTGCCTAAGGTGGTAGACGAGACAAATGCCACTCCATGTGGTAAATAACTGTTCTAAGGCTTCCTCAGTGCGAGGAAACTAGGGTAGTGATCTTGGAGTGTCTTATATACTTAAGTAGCCCCATTAGCCCTGGTAAGCTTCTCATTCTTTTAAAGATAAACTCAGGAATAAATCCATGCAAGACAGACCCAAACCAGTAAGATGACTTCCATTTACTACAGAGTAATTTTGGAGCAGTTTACTGTGTACCCATTCAGTTCTTCATATATCATATCAGACTCTTGGGAGAAGCTAATATAAGTGTGGTGTATTCCTTGGTACTGCTCCATGGGTTTCTTGAAACCAATGTGCAGAATGAGGATCTTAGTGATTCCCAATTTTAATTCTAGCTCATATTCCAAAAGCTCAACATTAAGAACATTTTATTGCTGCTTTGCAGTTTAGCCTTCTGTCAATAGTTTGGCCTGTAAATCAAACAAGCATATCTTCCTAGGGCTAAGCATGAGTACAAAGGCAGTTACCATGGTTCAGTTCATGCATGTTAACTAGTTGAACTGAGATAACTGGATTCTGTGTCTGTGCCATTTTTATTTCTCTAGGAAAGTCATATAGCATCTCTGGTTCTGCTTTGCTTAGAGCCAAAAGAAATAGAGGTAGCGACTGAGGCAGACTAGAAATCATAATCTTGGCAGTGCACTGAAATTCATCTATTTAAGCACAAGCCTACTATGTCACAGTTGCTCCCAACATAATTTGAGGCAGATGCCCTCAGTCTGTCCTACTCCAAACTGAGTTTACAGCTCCTATCACTATTTCCGGCTATAGGAGAGGCAAGAAGTCTGAAAGCTTCAGTACTCCCCCTTTCCATAGAAGTGTAGGTGAAAACCTCATTTATCTCTGGGAAACAGTGTATTTAGCCTGTATTTGCTATGTATTAACTGCAGCTTGTGAGAAAATATAAGTTCTATTATTTTACTTTTAATATTAGGTTTCTAATTCATATTGGTATGAATTCAAATCTGCCTGTCTCTGTAATCCTGCTGGGAGGGTGAGAAAATGATTTCATTTCAGATAAATTGGATCAGTAGGAAATAGTCCTTCCTTATCCTCTAAAAACCTGCAACTGTGTAGTAACAGCATATTCTCAAAACTTAGATCACATTTTACAGTATTGTGCAGAGAGAGTCAGGCATCTGAAATAATGTGAAGGTTGAATGGTATGGGAAGACATTTCAGTTTTTTAGCATGAGTTTCTGCATGTTTTTTTCCTTGGTCACTGCAGTAGAATAAAACAGAGAGGGAAGACAGGTGGAAAAGGATCAGACTTATGGAGAGAGTGGGAAAGTGGACATTTTTAACAGTAAATTGAACATAGGCTGAACCTATCTGCTTTAATTTGATTCTGTGTATGCTGTATTTTTGCATCATTTTACTAGGATTCAGAAATTCCAGTGTGACTGCAAGGTTATTACTTAACTAGCAACTGGGGTGGACATTCAGGATACTTTCAGCTCTCATTAAAATTAATTGGAATTGAGAGTTCTCAACATCTGGCATCACTGAGTCCATCCTTAGCACCTTTGTGAAAGGCCATTATAAATAAAACTTATTTAGTAGATTTAGATGAAGTTATATGAGTGTCTAACATTGAGGATATGCTATATTTAGTGACTGACAAAGGAATTAATTACTAGACTTCTTCACATCATTGGTTACTTCATATGTATGTTTACTTTCTCACCCCTTTTTAATATGCTTTGGCAATTATTGCATTAGCAGACATATTTTTGCTGAGACTAAATCTAAAGGAAATATGACTTTATACTGAACCCCAGTAATGATTCCTCATGTGAGAGAAGAAGGTGTTATGAGACTGAGTTTTAAGCAAGTTGGAAAGTGTGACATGTTGGCTGCATGTCTCTTAACTAAATGAATTAGCTGGCAGTTGAGAAATGGATGTGCTTTTAGCTGGGAAACAATTGGACAGGAAAGATGACTGCTATGCCAAACTGAATGAAAAGCCACTAGAGAAAATGCTCAGTGGAAGTTTCTTTTGAAGTGAGTTTCTAGATCTTTGCAAGGAGCTTGCCAGGGCTAGACTGGAAGTTCTCTGCAATTATTTCACTGCCAGAAATTGAGCTACAACATACACTTACCTCAGGGACAGAGTGAGATTCAGGAATAGACAGAATAAAGTAGCCATGTGCTGCTTATGGTTATTTTGTATGGCACTGTTACTACTAAATATGGTTTCTCTCCTGCTGACTTCGAGGTGCAGCTGCTAGCAAATCGTGCCATTAGGCTCACAGTGTCCTCATGCACTATGGCTGGAACCAGGGGCTGGCAGCTCTGGGTGTCTGCAGCACCAAATCAGGGGGTGATAGAAAAAGAGCCCAACAGGAGGATGTCCAGGACACCTACCTGCTGCCCTCAATTTAAGAATGACAGTAGCTGAAAATTAGTTGTACAAATATAACCACACAGAGTTGGGAGTTAAGCTACTGGAACAGCCAATGGAGAAAATTAGTGTGTCTGAAGGGAATGTCAGTGCATTGGGACAATGTGGAGGATTCTTGATCCACTTTTCAGTTGAGATGCATGTTTTAGAGTTGCAGAGTGAGTGCTTCATCCAGCTGGGATCCAAATTGAGAATGTGTCTTCTGAGAGTGGGATATAACTGCCCTCTTTGTTGTGTAATTGCTGTTGACAAGCACAAAAAGTAGATGTGGTTTGAATTCCCTCCAGCCTGAATAGATTTATCCCCTGCCTTTCAGGATGCTAGATGAGTCCTAGAGAATAATTTTAGAGGCTCATCCTTCACCTATGCTGCTTGGAGTGGGATGTTATGTTGCGAGGAATTTGAGAAGGCGAAAAAACATGAGCAAGATGGAGCTGTTAAACTAGTAGAAGAGAGAGAGCCGACTGATTTCTCTATTTAATGATCATTTTATGGAAAATTCCGAAGGAAGATAAAGTTTAAAAAAAAAAAAAAAAAAAAAGGACAAAAGAAAAACTACACTGGCTGAATATTTATTTGTGAGAACATGGATAACAGTTCCATGTGAATAAGGCAGCTAGACTTTGAATGTTTCCAGCTTCATCTTAGTGTTTAGGCTGTGGTACATGCTGCAAAATGGATTAGAACTGTTTTTAAACACAGATTCTCGCTTGTGGAAAATCAGCTACTGGCAGCAGTGTCTCTCTCTGCAGTGGAGAGATTGTCCCAATGGCTTCTAACTTTCTCTGGGGTCTGTAACGTGATTACAGTGCTGTGGGACTGGCTAGACTGCTCTTCCTCTGGGAGCAGTTTAACCTTTAATTTGGAGGAATTTGCACTGTTACATATCTGTGTACAAAGGTAATATCGTGTGGTTTATGCTCTGGATATGCGTTGTCTATTTCCACATACACTTGAAATTGAGCCTGTGTTATGTGAAATCAACATATTCTCTTCAAAGACCACCTACCATCAGAATCCTGACATCATGTTTTTCTTGAGAATCAGTGAGGTAAATGGTACAGATCATGCTTTCCAGCCTTCACTGTTCTTATATCAGTTTGCTAATCAGACAGAACAATAATAGTTGAAACACTGTTCTTTTTAATATAAAAATGTTCACATTTTACATATGTTTAATCCATTCTTTTATTTTACATGTACAACTGGGACTTTCATAATGTTCTCAATCCCCATTGGCCTTACTGACTTTACAATGATTTAAAGATTTTAAGTATTTTAATTCTCCTAGTCCTTTCCCTCTCTGCTCCTAACGTTCCTACATTTCAATTTTATTGGCCTCAGGAAAAATTAATAAGCAGTAGCTGTTTCTAATAAATCTTTCATTTATTTCCATTGCATCTATGCTCAGCAGTATGAAGAACTTTTTAAAGTTAAATACTATGGTTTGTACTTCATTCTCCTACTGCTATTGGTATTAACTGTCAAAATTCTCTATGTATTAGCATATGTCATGAAAATAGAAATATTAATCAATTATTTAATTAATTATTTAGCAAGTATTTAACTTTAATCCTAATAGAATTCAGAGCTGTAATTTTCTTTTACTTGCATTTTCTTTCTAGATTTGTATTGCTTGCATGCATCTTAACTTTTTTTAAAACCTAGTCCATACAATTTTTAAATCCTCCATATTTTTCAAAGCATTATCTTTGTAAAAGGAGTCAGTTTTGTTTTGTATATCCAAGTAATCACTGCAGTTGGATTAAACTTTTTAAACTAAAAATTTATCCTCATTCAAATGTATCATTTAAACTGTTTAATGAGGTGGAATGAATTTTTGTCTGAATAGCATCTGTCTCATTGTCATGGCAGATCTCTATTTATAAGATCAAGGAAATCTAAAGAGAGATGTAATTGAAAAATTCAACATTTTACTTGGTATACGTAGGAAATTTTCAGATGCTTACTTTGTTTAGTGTGGAGCTTTTTGTCTTGCATACTCAGTTTGTTGTTAATATTATTGCTACTACAATTAGCACTTGCATGACTATATTATTCTAGTAATAAGGAGGTGATCTGGTCCAGCTTAAAGCAGGTCAAAGTCAGGTAAGACTGCTCAGGCCGTATCCAGTGGAGTTGCCATATCTCTAAAGATTCCACAGCCCACCTGAGCAGCCTATTCCAGTGTTTGACAACCCTAGTAGCAAATAAAAAATATTCTTAGNGCAGGCAGAGCTCATTAGCCCTGCAAGGGGGCAATCTGCCTACGTCCTGAGGAGGACCTGTCCACTCGCTTTGGCCCAGCAGATTGAACCTCGGGATTAAAGGGTGGGCTCAGATCCGCGCGCCCTGTGTCTCACCTAAAAAATCCAGTGCGCAGGCTGGAAGGTCTGAAAGGAAAAAGAGGCCTTCCCCGGATCTTCGTACGCAAAGGCTGGCCAGCAGCCTCATCTCTAAAGATTCCACAGCCCACCTGAGCAGCCTATTCCAGTGTTTGACAACCCTAGTAGCAAATAAAAAATATTCTTAGCATTGTGGCAGCTGTATTGGGCTCAAATCAAGAGTCAAGAGTATTGGGGTTAGTTTATACTTCAAAAATGTATAATATGTTTTAAATCATCCTGATAACTTATTAACAGAAGGATGAACAATTCAGAAAATAATCTTCCATAGCAGAATTATTGGCTGATGACTGCAGTCATCAGCACCTACCTTCTTTGCAGTTAAAACTTGAATTCAGCACCACTCTTCTTGTCACCATGTTACATCTCTGAGCTGTTTACAGGACGGGATAGACATGAGACAGTGAACACCGCTGTAAAAATTTCTTATTGATAACATCTAATATACAGGCCACAACTGATTAAAGCTGAGGTGTACCTGCTCTACAGACTTTTATTTAAACAGGGAACTATAGTAATGCCCATAGAGTGTCTTATGAGATTAAACATTTTTATGTATCATTATTTGAAATCCTCTAGGAAATTTTCTATATCTTACCATGTTCTGTGCCATCTGGATTATTATTAGTGGCAACAAGAAGTTTCCTATCATTGAAAAGCCGTAAAAAAGATACAGATTAAGAAAGTCTTTCTCTTGTAATATAAAGAATTATATGGATGATATTTTTGCTGTAATTACAGAAGTTTTACCCTGAAAGTTATATTGTAATATTGTAGTAGGGCTGAGGGGTTTTAAGTTGGAATTAAAATGTCTGCGCAGCTTGATTCTTTCTTTGTGCTCATTCTTGAGGATATAGGAATCATTGCATTGGGATGTTGGGAATTCTTTCAATGTTTTTAAAATTAGAACTGTTCATCATAGGTACAGTTACTAGAATAAATCTATTTAGTCAATACCATTCAATCTAATGTTAAACTCCATCAGGAAGAGGGCTGGATTTTAGTGTATCACTTCTACAGGTAGAAGTTCAAAATTCAGTTAAAATTGGCTTTGTTTATCATGTTGTTCAGATGGAAGTGGCTCATGGTTTAATTAGGGAAATATTTTCTAGAGATGTAAGAGAAAATGAAAAGGAGAAGCATTTCACTGTCATATTTGGCGGTTTAGGGCTGTTTTCCTTATTTTTCTTTCCTTTTTATTATTTTTCCTTTCAGTGGCAACTGTTTGAGGCTGCTCAGGAGTTTGGAATGTTAGAGTAACTCCCAGGGAGCTGGATTAGTGGGCAGGTGATGCAGTCATGAGTATTACATACCTCTCCAATTTTTCACATGGAAATTACCTTCCTGTATATGGGGTGCAACTGTGTGCTCTGTACATATATCTTCCAGAAACTCCAGGCAGCTGTATTTTTGTTGATAATGTATATGAAACAATAACACAGTCAGGTGGTGGGTAAAACAGTGTATTTCATGAATTTATGAAATACTCTATAAGTATCCATTTACATTCGAGCTATGACAACATAAGCCTGAAATTCCTTTTTTTTTTTCTGTAAAATTATCCTTTCTCCTAAGAATGAACATTTTCACTTTAAAAACTAGACAACAGGATATGTTCAAAACTTGATGACAAAAAAAGTATTATAGTCTGCAAGTTAATAAAGGGCAGCCATGTGATGAACACAATTTAGTTCTACTTTTGTCCCAGATGTCTTGGGTCTAGAAATTAAAGATGTTTCCTACACAGCAGTGCAGGCTGTCACTGCTAAGTGTTTCCAGACTCACTGCGTGTGTGTGTGCTTTGAAACCATGTACATGTAGCATGTCTCATGCACTGGGTATAATGCAATTGTAATTCTCAAATCATGTTCTGCAACATTAATTCTTATACCCTGGCTGATAAGTAATTTTGTTTTCATAAAATGTTTAATTGTACTTTTTGCTTCTTCCTATTTAAAATGGTTAAATACTCCAATGAGTATTTGAAGTAGTTTCTACTGATAAAGTAACTTGAAACTTAAAAGAAGCACCGAGTTTTCTTTGATGAGTACAATCTGTCTGTGGCCTGGGAAGGAGGAGAGGGTGAAAGGGCTTGAGCTGGCTTATGTTCTGCAGCCCAAGACAGAATCCCTGCAGGAAGGGTGAGGTTTCCCTGCCACAGAGAACACTGATGTTCCCTTACACATGAGCACAGTGTCCCCAGGACTCACGTGAAGGTGAGAGTATGAGTGGGTCTTGTGCTCTTCTGGGCACTGTTTGGGGGAAGCAGCAAGTGTTTAGCTGGTGTGTCCTGTCCTTTTATTCTTACACTGGTGAGTATTGTAAAAAGACTTAGCCTTTTGTTTTTGGACCACATGAAATAAATGGGAATTTTTCAGTCATCTTTATCATGCATTGCAGGAAGCCTTGTGTGAAGAGTCAAAGCTCTGGTATTTCTGCAGCATAGGTCAGAAGTTTTCTGTGGTTGTGTTTCTGCTATAATCTGTCTCACAGAACGGAGGTTTCTGTATGAAAACCAACCAGCATGGGGATACTGAAGAAGTACTGTGTTTTATGTCTAAAACCATGTTGGAAGGACCACTCTGAGAAGGCTCAGTTAGAAAGATTACTTTGGACCTGGGAAGAACTTTCTAGGCTTCAAATGGAGCTTTAAGTGTTCGTGATCCAAACCACACAATTCAAGTGCCCATGTAAAAGGGACACAGATTTTCGGTTATTAAACTGGGGTAGGGAAAAAGGTCTAGGTTTCAATGGATGGTTGCTCAGCAACATTTTGAAAATTTATCTGTTGCTATATGTTCTTTTAGGTTATGAGACTAGAAACTGTGGTGTCCAGAGTCACAAGTCAGTTTTGAAAAGATAATCAGTAAAATTAATTCCAATCATTAAGTATTGTGTGGTATAAAGATTGTGTGAAGACATTTTAATACAAGTTTTTTAAAAAATAAATTATCCAAAAGAAGTATTTTTTTTTCAGAGAAATAAGAAAATGATAGCAGTCTACATATCGAGCAAGAACTTGGTAGCCAACCAAGACTGGCATGGTGTACATGTATGTAGTGTAATTTCTGCTGTACTTTAGTGAAAAAACCTAGTCATTGATGACCTCATGGTTCTTTATGGCAATATTCATTTTAAGAATGCAGACTACCTGTAACATTGATACTCTTGATTTCAAGGATCCTTCTGAAGAAAACATCTAGGTATAGAAGATGTGGGTTTTTTGAAGGCCTTGTAAAATCCATTTTTACTCGAGTTTTGTCATACTTGTGGTAAATTTTAGAAGACCTAAAAGTTGGTCTTGGATCATTTCTTCTTTACAGACTTATTTATGCAAAGCCTGTTGGTATGAAATGGGTTTGTAACTTGATTCTGAAATTACCATCTACCTACTGTGGAATTGGTAGGAGGCATAGAAGTGGTTTACTGACCTGCTGTAGTACAAAATTGTAGCAAACAGACTTAGTGGCAGTACAAAAGTACTGTAAAAATGTTTGATTGCTTATTAAACCTAAACAGGGACATATAAAAACAATAATAAATATGTACGCAGCCCTCTAATATGCTTGGTTGTACAATTTTTGACTGGAAAAGCATAAGTGAGTAATTAGATAATTGCTGCCTTGATTGAGCTTAATAGGAAACATTTCAATTAGGCTAAAACTACACAGAGAGGAAGTAGGCTTTTATAGAGGGAAACATTCCTTGTCATGCAACTGTCAGCTTTTGCCCACACGAAGAGATGGAATTAAGTGGATCTATGCAAAGGAAAGAAAAAGAGGGAAAGAATAAGGGGAAAAAAAAGAAAAAAACTGACATAATTATACTTGTACATAAACAGTGTCTTCTGATACAATTTCTTCATGATTCCAGTTTTGATAACATGTCTCTTATAAACCTCTTGGCTGCAACAAATTATGGCATTAAATCCATAGGAGATGTTAAATTTCTGCTTAAAAAAAAGAAATAGAGAGAGATACAGAAAACCTTTCTCATTCTGCATAATTTAACATTTTGCTAAGATTATCCTCACCTGCCAACAGTGTAAAAAGTAGTATGAAATCTATATTTTTTCCTTCTGTGAAGTTCCCATGCACTATTCAGGAATTTCTCTGCAGAACTACTTGTATGTCAGGAGTCATTTTCCTTTTGATGGTGGGTGGGTGAATACCTGAGCTGGGACTGCGAGACAGCTGAGGCCAGTTTTGTTATGGGTACTTCCCATACCCATACCCAGACTCCGGCTGTACCTGCTGTCACGGGTGGCACTGTAGCTCCATGGCATTCTGTCTGCGTTAATGCCATCCTGGCATTCATACCAACAACCAGGAAAAATGATTTTTCCGTGAGAGGCTGATATGTTAAATTAAAACTGAACAGATGCTGTGTTGTTGTCTAGTGTTACCTCCCCCCGGCCCGAGGCTGTGCAGCCGCTGCTGATGAAATCACCCACAGCAATTGCATAGCTTGTAAGTCCATTACAGCTCCTATGGGCCCAGAAAGGCAGCGAGGGCCAGAGAGGAGTGGGAGGACTGAGAGACATGAGCCGAGCAGTTTGCAGGAGGGTAAGAAGTGTACACATGGAACACAAGTACTGCTTTTTCCTTACGGAAAAGGCCTTTCCTTGTTTTGCCTTTTGGGAGGTGCCGTTTTCCACCTAAGAAGGAATATCTATTTCCATCCGGCTAGAAAACCTTAGGTTACATATGCCTGTCCTTTGTTCATAAATCCACTTTAAGCCACTGAGTCTCTACAAGACATTACTATAGTTTCAGTAGTTTATATTTAACTGGTGTGAATGCTGTCTAAGCTAAGGACTTTTCTAGTTTTGATGCTCTGATTGGTGACTCGGAGAAGGACACCTCTCGGGTGTAAACAAAGCTGCTGTGTTGAGGTTGAACTGTCAGTCAAGAATGGGTGGCTTTTGTTTTGGGAGTTGTGGATACTACTGGGAGAGGTTAAATTATTTGTTAAATGTTGTATCAGTGTCCTAATGCAGCATTAGCAGATACTGGGATACTGTTGATTTGTCTTTTGGAAGCAAAGTCTAACAGTGCCACTAAATATTTGTATTTCTTAAAGATACCACAGGAGTCTATGGCTGTGTAGGGTGTTCCCCATTGTGGTATTTTTTGATAAAGCATTCAATGCCTAATTAAGGAATTTTACCTGTCTGAGGAGGGAGTAGACTTCATCTGTCAGTATTTTCCAACTTAGTGTTTAACTTTGGGTATGAATTTTGAAGTTTTGCTATTTCTTTAGTAGGAAGATATTTATGTTTGGCAGTTTTCAAAACAGAAAACTTTTACATATGTGTGAAGAAGGATGGTTTCTAGTAGGTTTGCTTGTATTTGGGCACTGGGACGGGAACAAGGGGATGCTGAATTCCGTTAGGAATGTACTACTGATTTCAGAGGAAGGTTTCCTTCATATGCCAAAAATGAGAATGAGGCTAACGTGAGTGTGAGCTCATCAATTAAGGTAAGATGGAGATAGTTTCCATTTGCATGCACCAAACTTAATGTGTTGCGCAAAAGATTCATACAAAGACAAGCTTTGTTTTTAATGTGTTTTTCTGCATGCAAAAGTTTAGTAAAAAAAAAGTTCCTTTTTCATAGACTAAAAATTAGAATTTGCATATTTTCATCTGGTACAGAGAGTAATTCCCTTGAGTTCCTCATGGAATTGTTACAATTGCTGCTGAAGCCCGGTGTCAAGTTTGTTTAGCCTAGAAATAGTTGGCCTGAGGTAAAGGACTATTGGAAGTTTTCACATTTGCAGTTATAATTTCGTAATTTATGTTTGCGAAGTATGACAAATTGACTAATGACTGCCCTGAAGAGAGATGCCAGCCTGGCATTTCATATGCAGAAATCTTATGGCAATATCAAGTGGACCATCTATCCTACAGGACAGAAATAACTCTGTTTCTCCCTTCTTAAATTTTATATTTTAGTTAGGTAGAATTCCTCATGTAGTCTTTTTTTCCAGGAGATGCTTTTAACTGTAGTTCTGCATTATGACAGAAGCTTGACATTCTGCCAGAAAAGTTGGAAATGAAGGCAACTTAAAATAAATACTGGTGATATTTCTCTTTCTCTCTCCCTTTCTCCTTCTCTTTTTCTCTCTCTCTCTTTTTAAGGAAAGGCATATGTTCTTATCCTAACTTGTCCCAGTAGAGGGTCAATTACAACCAGTTGGCTGCAAGTCCAATCCAAGAAAAATACTGAGTACAGAAACTTCAGCAACAGGTACCAAGGGCCTCTAGTACAGTCAGTCATTCCCAGTACATATGAAATGCGAACATAAAGCCTATGGGTAAGATATTTTTAGGCCCTAAGTTTCCCATGATGGTCCAAAATGAATCAATAAATTAAAGCAGACATTTTTGTGTAGTTAGGTATTTTCCTGGATAACTCTTAAATGTCCACAATAGTATGAGATCTTTTATATGAATCGTGAGAATAGAACAATGTCTTATTTAGAAAAATATGCCTTGCCAAATGTTCACGTATAGGCAAATATTCTGTTACTTGCTCTTGTAGGGTCAAGTAAACATTAAACTATAGAGCTAGATAAAAAACCAAGCATGTATGCATAGTAACAATCGCACAAAGGAGAAAAATACACAAGTGGTCTGCTTTGCTGATGTCAGTCCTCACATCCTTGCACACACTGCGTTCTTAGGACCAACCTCCACTAATGGAATCCACCTCTGGTGGAATAAGTTACTTCCAAATCAACTGAAGTGTAAAGGCAACAGCATATTAATGTCTGAGCTCTACCAGATCGGCACAGGAGCTTTGGCTGCTGCACAGATGAAAGGTGTTGAGACCAAGGCCAATGATAGTGTTTAGCAGTATTTTTGAGCAAGTATGTTTAAAGGCCAGTCTGACCTAAAGATATTTAATTTATTCCACAGACAAGCTGCAGAAGGAGCAGTAAATGTTACTCGTTTTTGATGGAAGCATTTAATTAAGCTGGTTTCTCTTCTGTGCCTCAGTATTTACAGAATGAAGAGAGAATATGTGACTGCTAACATTACTACTTGTGCTGCATGTTGGTTAGATTTAGAAATCTAATATATCTCTTTTAGAGAAAGCAACCACACAGGTTTTAAATGGCTCTGTTCCACCTTAATCTCTATGCAGGAGATCTTTTGGGGCAGCCTTTGCATGCTTTTCCTTTCTATGGTTTACGCCTGTGAGCTTTCAATATGTAACTCAGTCATTCTTGGGTTCCTGGATGTGTGTGATGGACCAACATCCTGATCATTCTGTTATTCAAGGGGTGGAAACAAAACTCCACAGCTCTTAGGCACTAATTGAGGAGCCAAGGCTTCCCAGACACAGAAACTAATCGTTCAAACCCTCTGTAGGCTCTGTAACACATTCCAGAAGATTACATGAACTCATCTCTTTCCAGACTGGTTAAAATATTTTTAATGGAACAGATTTCGCTATAAAAGATAAAAATGCAGTTTTGGTGCAATAAAAAAGTCTTGTGGGAGCAGCTTATTTTGATAACTTCTCAATAATAAGAATAGAAAGTAATCCAACAATTTTCTGAATTAATTTCAAAAATGTGTGCATTTGATATGATAAAATGTTTTATTTCAATGATTTTTTCTGGACTTGTGTGTGTGTTTTCAATATTTATATATAACATATTTATTTCAGCTTGTAACATTACATTTGATATCACAGTATGTTTTAAGTTTTAAAAAATAATATAATTGGCATGCTAGGAGATTAATTTTTTTTAATCTTGGAAAACTGAATATCTCAATACTGCCAGAAGGAAAATTTGACATTATAGAAAGTAAGATTAGTTAAGTAGTCCTGATATTTTTTCTCTTGAATTTTTATTCTGTGGAAGTAGTTAAGATGCGTCTTCTCTTATTTTGATTTTTCCTCCTCTTACAGGTATCAAGCTTTCAACATAATGAAAGTTCTAGTTAGACTATCCTTACTGTGTAACGCTTCAGGAAATTTTCCTAGTTTTTAAACTTGCTATAAAGTTTTTTCTGGTGATACTGCATCTCTTTGAGTCTGTAACTGTGGCTAACTAGTTTTCCTTTTTTTATGGTTCATTGGAACAGGTTTTCATATAAAAACTGCTGATTTGCATCCTCTTGTCATACAGATAGTTGTTATTTACTTTTAAAAAGAAATTTAGATAAATCAACAAGTACTGAGGCTTATCGTCAGTCATGCTGACACTTTGTAGTCAGTATCCGTGCAAGAAGATTTGTAGTTCAAGTCCTAAGACAGATATTCAGGAAATCTCTCTTTAGTTTCTAATACTTTCAAAATCCTTCTATCTAACCTTGAGCAAAATATTTTTCATAAGCAAAAGGAATAATTTTTCATTCTCTCAGGATCATTTCTAATAATCCCTTCATTTATTGTTCACAAGGCATTCTGATGCAGCTGTCCCACTTGTTGAAAAGCTGTGAGTATATGAGGACATATCCTTTTCCTTGTTGGTTAAATCTTGAATGAAAGGTCTTCTATATTAAAAAATTACTATTAGGCAAAAATTAAAATACTGAAAATTATCATAGTAATGCCTCTATTAATATTAAATATATGCAGATATTCCAGTAAAGAGAATGCTGCTTTCTTTGAGGATTCTTTTTATTTAGGCATTGTTTGGGAGTATAGTGCTTAGTGAAGAGGAGAAGCCTTAGATAAATAATGCAAAGAGATATCCCCACTTTGATGACAAAAGGGTGATATTGCAATTAACTTGATTTAATGCATTTTAGTGTCTTTCTGAGCTACTTTGTGAAACAGTTTTGACTATCAAAATGATGGAAAGGCAACCTGTGAATGATTTGAAAATGATAAATAATTATTGGTATTTACATCTCAATAAACTGCCTACGGTGAACCTGAGACTTAGTGTGTTTTACATTTTATGTCTGTACTCTACAAATCTGACAAAAACATACAAATCTGCAAACAAGACAGCTGTAAAAGCACACTGTTGGGTTTGAGTTTGACTGTGAAAAATTAGCATTTATCAAGGGAGCTACACTGTTAATCAACTCACTTTTGCAGAACAGTGAGCTGCTGATTTCCAAAATGTTAAAGACATCAGACAGGGAGAGCCATCACCTTTTTTGAAGAGTGCCATATTGGGGATTCTGCAGAGGAGTAACATTGGAAGTTTAGTGCTCCAAAGAAGGTTAAAATTGCAGCGGGAGTCTAGCCTTGGATGAAAAAAGTTTGGATACAGTAGATGTGAATTTGGTAGGTTCAAGCCACCTCTCTTGGCTGCATCGATTTCATAAGCTTTGGTGTTTTGCAAAGGGCAGAAAGATCATAAAATCATAGAATGGTTTGGGTTGAAAAGAATCTTAAAAATCATCTTGTTCCAAACCTCCTGCCATGGACAAGATCACTGTAAGACTCCTAATAAACAATGTTTTTGTGACTCAGGAAGTCATTCATGAACCAAACGAACGAGATGGAGAAAAATGTCTAAAGGCCAAACTGGATATGCTGCAAAGACATGCAGAGTGCATTTTGACAGATGATAGGGATCCAGTATTCCCTGTGAATACAGAGAATGAATAGCTGGGGGATTCTCAGTAGCTTTTGATCAGACTGTTGTGATCCAGTTTATCTCAAAAAGTACCTAAAATTTACATGCATAGAGATTTCCTCTTCACCAACTGCACTTTGTTATTTATTTGCCTGTTTAACTGGTCTTATTGTCAAGATTCACCATAGTTTGTAAGCCTCATTTCACTTCTGCAGAACCATACAATGGCAGTAGAGAAAATCAACTTTGCGAACACTTAAAAAGGAAGACAGAATTATTATATGGACCAGACTTGTTCACAGCAATCTTGAGTTTGCTGGTTCTGGCTGCAGACTCATATTCTGAACATGTTCAGCAGGCACAGTGTCGTTCACAAGGAAAGACTCTCCAAGTAAATTCCCTGCATAAAATCTATTTTGAAAGCATATGTCTGTAAAAGCTTTTTCAAAGTGAAACTTTCAGCATTATGAATGTTATCCCCACTTTTAGTTATGACTGTTAGAAAAGACTTGAATTGAAAGCTAAACTCTGATAGCATTCCAAATATTTTGTTAATGGCATTTTTTGGTGCATAGACATAAGGCTAATGTTCAGAGTTTTGGACAAGTGAATACATTTTTTCTGCTCTGAGAAAATTACTCATTTCTTTGTTTCAACGGGAATTTACTATGCAGATGTTTTTGCTTCAAACTTTGGCATATAAATTGCATTTTAGACAGAAGTTTTTGTCACCTTTTCTGAGAGCTAGAAGGGAAATGCATTTCATGAAAATGCATACCATTTCAAAATGTCTCTTCTTTTTTTCTTCATCTCCTTTGACTGACAGTTTAAGGTAGGACCAAAACTTTTAAGACACATGTAAAGCGAAGAATACAGCCACTGTTCCAAGGCAAGATTACCTTTCCTGTTCTGAGATGATTAGAAGACTGTCTTTTCCCATCTTCTACAAATAAGACAGCCTTCAGTGTCTTCTGATACTACTTCATATATAATGGTAAAAGTATATCTGTGGGTGAGTCACTTATTTCAGAAAACACAAAAGCTGTTTCATGAAAATAGTGCAGTACCTCTTAGATTTGAGTCCTCTCAATCCCTAAACTAACAAAATTAACCATTACCTCATTTTCTTGTAAAATAAGAAAATAATGCCTCTGTGAATTTGTAGCTGATCAACTTGCAGATAATCATTTGAAGATAATTGGCTTTGCTACATCAGTAAACAGTTATTTTCAAACTGTTCTCTTTTTAGATTCTTAACTTCTATGTCAATATTAGCCAGTGACATCTGATTCCTTGTTTTAAATCCTCATTTCTATTTGCTAAGCTTCCTACTACCAGCAGCAGCTACAAAACATCTTCAGAAATGACAACAAGAGGAAAATAGGAAAAAGCTAATAACACCTTAGTTATTTCCAGGACAGTCTTTGTCTCAGGAAGTGTGAAGAGAAGGTACTGTCTTGCTTACCAAACTTCATCATACTTATCGTTACATCTCTGACTCAGCTCCTAAGCTAGCAACTCCTGTATGAAGCATGTTTTCAAAAGGTTTATGTGTCAATTTTTTTTTTTTTTTTTGCAATCAAAATTCTTAAGAAGACGATACGTTATTTAGTTACCAAACTTGGAGAGGCAAAGAGTTATAATACCAGATGTGACTCTTTACAAAGCTAGACACATTCATCAACTGCTCACAGTGTGTTGGCTTCTAATTCTTCTTCCTTGTCTATCTCTTGCTTATAGGCCCAAGGACCATGCTGTTTCACAAACATAAATTCTCATGAATTGAAAGTTCTGGGTATGGTCCAGTATTCTCTACCTCCTTTGGCAGCCTCCAAGGATAAGGAACAAAATAGGCAATATGTGGCCAATTTAATTGGAAGTGAATTTATGATACTGCATTTCAGTGCCCAATGTATGATGAATTTCCTGGTAAAACATTGCATAGCAACGTGTGGCCTGGGTCTGGGATCATAAGAACAGTCAACATCCTCCCATATCTTCTAATTGTACATGCAAGTTGGGCTGCTATAAATATAAAAACCACAGCTTCAAAACCGCTGCTTTTCGATCTTTTGATTTATAAGTTAGTGAAAATAAAAAGTAATGCAGAAAAATAAGAATTCTCCTTAAATACAATTGGAGAACATTTTTCGATTTGTTATTGATTTTTTTTCTGTATTTTCAGAGAAGTTAAAGAAGTCCCTTTTCTGACTGAGATAGAAAAGTATTACAAGAAATAAAAGAATTAGCATTAATTTTTTTCTTTTAAATTTCTAGAGTTTGGGACATTTTCATTTGTAAAGGTCTTTAAACTGAAAATACTGAATATTTACAAGTAGAAAAGTCTCTAAATCTAGCAGCTGTTTAAATCACTTTAGGGGGCTCTAAATGTGCACTTCTGATGTAGATCTGACGAGTG
This sequence comes from Vireo altiloquus, assembly GCA_013396875.1. Lineage (NCBI taxonomy): Eukaryota > Metazoa > Chordata > Aves > Passeriformes > Vireonidae > Vireo > Vireo altiloquus. The sequence continues at coordinate 540,371 of VZRF01015546.1, read as the reverse complement.
TTGTTGCATGATGGCAGCAACAAGCAGGCAACAGCTCTAGTGTTCATTCTGGCTGCTCACGTTTCCTTATAAGCATTGGCAGCTGCTTCACAGTTTGAGATTCCCAGCTGAGGCCTCTAAGATTAATGACTCAGGGGAAGAACTGAGCCTATATAACAGTATTTCTTACAGAAAATAGGGGTGTGGAGACAGAATATTTTACAAAAAGAGTGCATATCGACTAAATTTGTCTGAATCAGAATCAACTTGTGTTCCATTTCCAGTGATGCTTCCAGCTTGTAAAACATGTAAGTTATCATTATGCCTTGGTAGATCTCCAGGTGAATGGAAGGAAAAGATGGTCCTTCCTGGAGAATGGTCATTCCTGGACCTACTTGAAGTTTTTTTGAATCAAAAGTGGATAGTATAAAGTTGAAGTGATAAAAACATTAGATGCATGCCAAATGATGTTTTTCATATGAATATCTCACTTCATAATTCAGTAGTATTGAAATTTTCCCCATAACATTGATTTATTGCTTTCTTTTTCTGCAGTTTGAAAAAGCAACATTTTGCTTGGATTTAGGGACTGTTACACAGACAACAAACAGCAGTTATTCTGCTCCTCTTGAAAATACATGTATGTATCATTTCTAGAATCCTTTGCAGAGAGAGATAGTTTTCATCCCTCCAGGACAGAGGCAATCATAAGGTAATGGCAGGAGTTTTATGCAGCTTTAATCCCTTGAAAAAAAATAAAATTGTCTTTTTCAGATATTTTCTCAATAAGAATATCTTCTGGAGCAGAGCATCAATTTTTTTCTCTCTTATGCTCACCTGATGCAAACCTAATATACACTGCAGGTACAACTTCAACCTTGTGTGGAAGAGTTATGATATGTTTAATTACAGTGAGAGACACAGCTGCATGAATGTGTTAGAACAACCTGTTGTAATCTTTAGAGATTGTATAATGCACAGGTATACATAACCAATTGGTAATTAAAGACAATAAAATACTGTTCAGCTGTGGTTGTTAACAAAAATAATGATACACTTTTTTATTGTCTGAAAGTCTAAATAAAATGACAGAAAAGAGAAAGTATTGTGTGCATTTGTTAGGTTCTGTCTTACCCATAATTTCCTGGTAAAATATAACATTTAAGCATTAAACTTGCAGGTAATTTGAAGATTTGTTTTTACCCATGTAAAATTTGTAGTTTCAGAAAACACAAATTGGCAAAATTAAAAAGAATACTTTTTAATCACTGAAATGCATTCATTTAGATGGCAGATACAGTACTTCTGTGTAAGTTTGTGTGTGTGTTTGGTGTCTCAGAGGATATTAGTAGAAGCTGTTGTTGAGTTTCCTTGCCTTCTAAGTATACTGCTGGATCTTGCTGCCTATAATCAATCCACTAATTTCTGATCTATGAGTGATGACACAACCTTCAAATAAGATTAAGAAAGGAGCTTGTATTTTGAGTTATCAGGCTCTGGATATATAAATAGGAAATTCTTGCTTTCTCACAAATGTTCATTGTGGCTTACTGTAATTCTGATTAATTTTTCTTTTGAGTCACTAGAAGGGGGAAGAAATAGGAAGTTGGAAAAGTGAAAAAGATACCGAAAGGCATTGGCAGAAAGAAGAAATGTTTGTGTGATAATTCACTATATATATACCCCTTTATTTTATCGTGTGGGTTACATACATGTGTGCACACATTGCCCTACCTTCTATTGTAATTTGAAGGACTGGCTCACATACACGTCTGGTCTTTGAGAAACTCACAGACAGCAGCCATCTGAAACGTAGGTAAACATGTAGTAAAGTGCCACCATCTCTCATATAGCTGTTTTTTTTCTCAGTTTATTCCGTTGGAAATGGAAGCATTCAGCATGCAGATCCTTCAGTCTTTTTAGGATCTATCTCTTTCCTGGAATAATATGTGATACCTTCCCTATTTGGTATTTTATCCAGTGTGGTGGCAAAAGGGAAGAATTTTGCTAATTTGCAGTAAAAGGCTCCCAGAGCATGTTAGAAAGAGTTGAATCTGGGGCGAGAGGGAGCAAGGGAGAGAGGGAACCAACCTAATCCTCTTTGTGGCATTTCCTCATATCCAGTGTTTGGCTTTGCTGTAGGGGTGCAATAGTGCATTCTTGGAATCTTAACAACCATGCCTTGAATCAGGCTCATAGGTCTGCAGTCTGAGAGGACCAGAGCTTCCCACCCCTGTTCAAGTGGAAGAATAGCTAAATGACTCTCTTGACAGTCAAATCAAGCAGTCCTGATGGCTGCAATTTCAAAATAAAAAAGGAGGGGTGTCTTGTTTACTTGTTTTTACCAGGTAAATGTCTGCACTGTGATTGCAATAACTTAGGGGTTCCATCAGCGGTGCACAGTAAGATGTGGACCAGCAGAAAATGTTCTTATCTCTGAAAATCTTCAGTAAACTTCTAAGGATTCTTTCTGGAAGTGTCTCTGTGCAAGCTGCATTTCCATCCAAGCCCTAACATCTACCTACTCCAAAAGGTGAAATCTACCAGTTCATCAGTCTTAGAAAGTCTTCAATCTTAGATTAGTCAGGAACAAATTATTATAGTGTACAGATCATGGCTCAGCAGTCTGCTAACAACAATGAACAAATTGTTATCCCTCCCCTAAAATTATAGTGAACAGGTGGTATGTCAAAAATGTTAATGTCCACCTTGGTCGTTAGAAAAGAAATAGGTTTATCCGTACATACATTGGCAAGCACAGTGTGAGATGAGACCAAGAAGTTTGAAGAACATGCTAACATAACCCACTTCCCTTTACAGGCTTCTGTCTGTAAAGAAATTATGCGGCACAATTTCAAGGGCAACTTGAGAGGCCAAGTTATATGCCTGTATTTAGAATATCTATGTAGTGCTATTTGAGTTAATTTTCTTAGTAAGCTTCTAAAATGTGAGGTCATAAGGTCAAGAGATGAACAATTTCCTTGGTGTCTCCACTGGAATAAAAAAATTCACTTTTTCATGTAGTTTGTTTCTTCATACATTTTAAAATTATGCTTGTCCTCCACTCTCTTGCTTTTTGCAGAACTTTGTCATAGTGTATAATTTCTTCACTAAAATCACATGCTGTACAAATCAGTCAGTCCTTTCTAAATGTTCTGCCATGGACATTTTTTAAAATTCAAGCAAACTAAGTCTCCAATTTCTCAACTGCCTAGAATGTCTTTTGATATTACATATATTCTTAAGCTAGTCTCATTCCTGGTAATATATTCATTTCTAACAGTGCTGTAGGACTGGTAAATGTACTCCTCTTAAGATTCATAGGATACACATAAGAAATTCAGTGCACTTTGTATCTTCTTTCTGTTTGCCTCCTCTAGCATTTGGATGGTACCATAGCATCTTGGTGACTGTGATTGTACTGTACTTGTTGAAAGATTTGTCAGAATACATAGAAGATATAGTAGAAATTGATGAAGATTTCACAGTTTTGAAATAAAAGCAGTTTTGGAAATGTGGAAAGCTCATAATTTCTCTACCCATAATAAGAAATATGTGTTTTTATTGTGCTAGGTGGGATACTGTGCCTGTGGAAAGGAGGAGGAAGGAGTAAGTCATTCTTTTGCCTCGCCATATAGGTTCTTTAGCACATTCTTTGTGGTGTTTGGCTTAACTATACACACAGAGTGTCTTGCCTGACATGGGTCCAATGGGTGAGAAATCTGGCTTCCTCCTGCTGAGTAACGAAAGGAAAAGACAACCAGTGAGTGGTTATACATATGTATACATATGGAGGTTATGCCACACAACGGGGTGCCTGTCTCTGACCTAGTCTTAGACGTGCTTGAATTGCTCCAGCCTTTTCTCTCCTCCTCTCTTGGCTTTCCTGTGCTTCACTACTGGTGGTCTTCTGTATTCCATGCAGATGTTTTCCCCATGTTATTTCACGGTTATTTTTCAAGTGGTTTCTTAGTAGAAGGGATGGAGGGTCCACACATGGGAACATCTGCTCTAACAATTTTTCAAAGCAAACAGCAGATGGCATTGCTGCTTCCTTTTGATCTTGCAAGAAAAACCCTGTGCCAGTTGTGTTGCTTTAAGTTTCAGGCTGCGAGGTAATGGCCTACATGAGCATTTGCTTTTCCCTTTTCTCTCAACAGTAGCACTACTTGCAGATGTTTACTCTGCAACTTTCTATTCTAGCTTTTTTCTTTTTGTGACCCTAACTCCTACTAGGTGTCATGTTTGTTGTTTTTTCTCTCCTCTCCTCGTAGAACTTTACAATTAGTGGCATCTCATTGTTATCAATTCTCTTTATTCATCTGCAAGTGGCGGGGAAATTAAAGATTTGTCCTATTCTTCAACTTTGATTTTTCTGTGGTTCAAGCTGTGCACATAGTGAGTTGGGAACTCTGCATCTTCTTTGCTCTTTTTTTGTAAGAAGTCTTCATTTCTTAAGGCAATTTCTTGGTTTCTAAATAGAGTTCTTCCTTTTTATGTAAATTTTGACATTCTGACAATTCAATGCACTTAAGGATGTGTGAAGTTTGAAATGTTTAAGGAAATTTTTAGACACCTTTTTGTCATTTTATTTATTGAGTTTTTATCTGAACACATACTTTCCCTTTCCAACACATACTTTCATGTTTGATCATCCTGATACATTCATATGGCTTCTTTTGGTACTTTGTGGTCAAATCTTACTGTACAGAGTGACTAGGTTGCTCTTTTTAATTGGTAATAATATGAGAAATTAAATTTGCATGCAGGAAATAAAAATATGACATAAAAATAAGCTCAATTTAGTGAAGGGGAGCTGCAGTAAACATGTGATAGGGCTAAGACTGTAACAGAAGGGCATAGTAACAGATGGAGGAGGAGTCTCTTGGGACAGTTCAGGAGTTTGCTGTCAGCCTGATGTGGAATTTAGGAATGTCACTTCCCTTAAAAACCCTGGAAGATTGAGGTGGAGCCTTTGAGCACTCTCTTGCTTCATAGTAGTAAGGCTGTTAATGGAAATAAAGTAGTATTTCATATTTTGCATATGCATAATTTTATCTTGTTTCTAAATTATGCTGAATTGCATTTGGTCATTTTAGGTGGAGGCCAGCAGGACTCCTGTATCAAGGCTATATCAATATACTCCTGTATACAGGCTCCTGTTTTCAGCTCTCCTAAATTCACTGTTTCCTTTTATCTGATCCTCCAATCTCCACTTATTTATGATATACTGCAATAATTTTTATTTTATTTCTGTTTAAACGTGAATTTTCTGAAGCAGTGCATGCAAATATTTACCTTATAAAGATTTTATGTCCAGGTTTTAAAGTCTTCTTTAATATGTAGTTTTACAAAATATCATATGTCAGTAACGTTCATTTGTTTCATATATTTAATTGATTGTTGATTGCTGTGTATTCTTTAGAACATTGAAGCTAATTGATCGTGGTGGGTGAGGGAGGGGTTGTTTGTTTTCAAATATTAATTTTAAACCTTTTGTAAAAGAAACAGTCTATTTATGTAAGTGATAAAATGCACAAATCATTGGCCTTGAATATTCTGTCTTCTTTACTGGAGCTTGATGTTCTGTATTGAACATCTCATATAGCTTGAAATGATAATGGAAAACAAAAAATAAGAAAAGAAAAACATCTTTTCTGCACACAGTCTTTGCAATGACTTTGATATCTTTCTATTCTCCAGAAACCAGCAACTTGATTATTTTATACTGGGTTGATTTCCCTAATGGAAAAACAATTTACATACAGGCATGAAATAGGTAACCTTTTGCCTCACTTACTTACTTATAAAATAAGTCTGGGTATCAAAAAAAGATGACATTTTTTCCACATTGTAAAACTGCTGGGAAATCAGCAGGTATCAAGAAAGGAAACTTGCATTATCCATGTAAAAATTACTCCAAAAGAACTCTTTAGAAATATTCTAATTTAGCTACATGTATGTTTTATTCCATGTCATCAAAAATAGGTCCATACTAGCAAAATTAACTGCGTCCTTCAGTTAAAAACCTAATTTCAAATCTGTTTACAGCCTTCACTATACAATTTTTATATCTCAGGACCTTTCATTTTTATTGGACAAAGAGTTCTTCCAACTTGTGGAGTATTTGGCTACTATCTGGCAGTAGTGAAAGGGCCTTTGCAGAGAGTCTTTCTATGGCTTTTTCCTATTGGTACCATAGAAAAAAAGTAGTGGTTACTGTATGCATTGAAGGGCATGGCTGATGTGAGGGGAGGAATTGCCAGTGCCCTTGAGTTGGAGTTTTGTTTGTTTACTTTTAAACATTGACCTAGCATTTGCTGCTGAAGAAATTATTTTACTCACAGCTTCGCATTCCTCCCTTGTTGGCACCTTCGTGAACATGAAGGAGGATTTGTGTGGATTCACTCCAGACTTGCATCAGAGGAGTCAATTAAAATTACCTTGGCTAGAAAACCAGTAGGACTAAAGTAGTGCATGGAACTAAAGATATCACACTGCCTCAAAGATTTATAATAACGTAGTTTATTATTTATATTATGATAGTTTTTAGAGTTGCTGTGACAAAAGCATTGTAGGCTCTCATGTTGTTTTTTGAGCCTCACTAAAACGGAATTAACTTATTTCTGTCAGCTAAAAGCATGACCTGATTCTTAGACCAGCCCTCAAAATGCCATTTGCAGCTTGATTAGAAGCAATTGTAGTTCCTGTGGTTCCCAGATTGCACTAAATTTCATTAATACTCGAGGGCTTGGATTTGTTCTGTCCCTAGAATCACCATATGTCAGATTCACCTCATTTCATTCTGAATGCTAGACTTATTTAAAAAGATAAAGAAAAGAAAATAACCGAGAGGATTTCAACAGAAGATGGGTGGTAATATTTTCAACTTTAAAATTGGAATCTAAGTTACAAAACAGAGGATAATATAAAATGTGTTTTTACTTGCCAGTGTCTGTCTAGTTTCTGTTTATGATTTCTCTGAAGTGTCTTAACTGAAGGAGCCAGAGATTTGATTGAGTGGTATTCAGTCTCTTAGTATTGTCATTTAAAACTAAACTTGCCTTTTTTACTTAGTTTGCACTTGCCAACAATGGCATGAGCTGCTCAATAGCACTTCACCCCTTGGTTTCAAAATTGGTTTCCAAAAGTAATCTTTCTTTTCCGAATTTGGATTGTTTTATTCTGGGAAGCCATCTAATATGAGTACATACATTCTCTCTTTTCCCAGATGGTGACTGTTCTTCAATTATTTTCCTTGAGAATTCTCTTTATGATACTTTGATGAGAAAGGAAATTTAAGGATCCATAGCTCAAAGCTTGACTGTGACTTTGTCTTTTTTGGTCAGGTTTGTGTCTACTCTACACTGGTAGCAATTTAATCTAATTTTATATTACTTTTCTAACCACCCGGGCAAATTTCCAAGAAAGGCAAATATTCTTCTTCTACCCCACCAGCTTGTGATTTGAGGACAAATGATCTCATTTGAAAATGATCACATAATGGTAGAAAGAATCAATATTCTTTCTACCATTATGTGATCCCTACCATGTTTTATTCATGTGAGGAACCAAGAGGACATTTACATTCCATTTAATATGTGCAAGTGTAAAGGACAAGTGGTAATCTTGCCATAGTATTTCATGTTTCTATTTTTGGTGTTTAACACAACGTAACCTTGAACATTAACAGTGTGGCTGTAGCTCCAACACTAACATAAGCATGCCAAGCATTTATATCAGGCTAGATTACTCACCACTGTTGAAGTTAAATGAAAGTTTTATTCTCTAACTAGGCCATTTGAAAAGCTAATGAGAAATCAGAGGTTCAAGAAAATGGGAAAAGTGGCTAATATCCTGATTTTCAAAATTTATAGAAAAGAAGTGGACCTTCTTAAAAATCTTTAATCTTTTGTTTTGTTGTGGTTTATTTTTTCTAGAAGGATGGACTGTGGCACTGTGAAAGGTATGTGCTTAAATATAGGAGTATTATTATGGCATGCAAGGAACCCATAGGAGATGGATATTGGGAGGGGAAGACAGGAAGAGGACGTATGAGCAGCACTGGGAAAAATGAGAGGAAGAGGGCTCCAAAGAAAACAGATAAGGAGAGGCAAGAAGAAAGGTGACACCTGAGGTCAACAAGGACAGGAGGGGGCAATGATAGCGTGTGTTTGAAGGAGAGTGGTATCATGTCTTTAGTTTCACAAACTCTGGTGGGAAGGAATGGTTTAAAGGAGGAAGTGAAGCAGAACAAGTAATTTGCTGGCACTGAGTTCACAGGCATTGGACCAAAAACTGCAGGAGTGAGTTTGATTAGCAGATCTTGAGTAAATAACTAATATAAGGCTTAATTAATTGATGTATTAGTGTGTTCTATCCTGCCATTCTCTATAATTGCATGTTAATATTTATTTTCACCACTTTGGTGCAAACAGCAGATTTAAACAGTTACGTGTTTAAGGTTTAATGAACTAGATGTAGTGCGTGGTATCATGACAGTGTGCTAATTACTGTGCCAGGAATCTAACATTTTATTTATCTTACATTCTGTAATAGTGCACATGCGTGTTGTGTGATGCCATCCTCTAAAACAGCCTGTTTCAGAGGGAGAAAAGTTTCTCTATTAGTAAATGTAATGGCATCAGGTCTCTCTGCTGGTGTTGTATGGTAAAGACAACATCCCTGAAAGCTTTACATTCTCACATTGTTGGAGCTTCTAAGTTTTGTCAGGTGCTGGTGACTTGGACCTAACACTGAGTTGTAACTCAGGAGACAAAACAGTTGGAAAACTTGGAGAAAGGCTCTAAGGGTCAGCGAAATTTACTGTGGGCAGCTGCTGCTTCAAAGCAACTTGCTATGCAGAAGCCTATTAAGTAGTAGTAGGTTACTTTCCTGCCATTTCCCCAGCATGATGGATGACGTTTTGAAAAGTGAAAGGACTTCCTGTGCCACAGAGGTTTTCCCTGTGACTTTTTACCCAAACCCCATTGCTTTCAGGACACTGACTGTATATCCATCTAAATGTTATTATGCATCTCTCTAAATGAAGTGTGTTCTGCACGTGATGCTAGAAGGAATTTGTTTTCATCTGTAATAGTTACTTAAATGCCCTTATTTACAGATGGTCCTATTTATCTTCTAAACCATCCTTTACAACTCAAACCAACAATACATTTTTACTAGGAAATATGTTCAAGCTGCAGAGTTCAGTATTGGAAATTTTTTTCCAACATTTTTGTGTAATTTGACTTTGAAACTTCTTAATGTAATGAGGCAACAGTTATGAATTTCGTAGTATTCATGTGTAAAAGTCTGTGTTTGCGTCTGTCCTAGTATGTAATTCTGCCCTGTTAAATCAGAGTACACTTGAATGTAGGGTAGGGTCAATTCCTTTGCTTTGTAATAACAATGGATTTTACTAAGATAAACACTTCCAAAAAGCATGTGAAACTAGAAAAAATCTATATGATATTAGCTAAGATAATATGTCTTACGAGCCAAACTACTTGATGACCCTAATTAAGATCATTATCTTCCCTTCCATACTTAAAATAGGGAAATGTAAATATTGATGTATCCGTGAGGACATTGTAATTGTGTAGATTTGGAATCTTTAATTTTCACTGTATCACAGGAAACAGAATATATAGCTAAAAGACAAATATGCTTTCAGCGGGATTTTTATCATTAAATCCAAATATGTTTGAAGACAGTGAAAAATGTCCTTTTCCATTCTAAATGGTTCAAGATACAAACTGTGGCCAAGTCTTCAGCAGAACCTTTTGCTGGAATCATTTAGGAATGTGAAGAAAGAAGGCTCGTGTATTCCTGCTGTGTGTCTCCCTTGTTGCCTTTTGTTCACTCCCCTTCATAAATTTTTCACTCTTTTGCCAATCATAACCAGATCTAGCAGAGAGTTGGAAGCCTCAGAACTGTGCAGCTTCGATAAATTATGTGAGAAAAGGATGAGGTAGGAATGCATCCACTGGCTCAGAGCAAATGTCCAATGAGCTCCCTCTGACAACAACCATGAGTAAGTGGTTAGAAATGTTTGTTCTAGTATCATTTCCCTCCTTCTGGTAATCACAAAATGAGCTTCCTGCACCCCACCTCTGTCAATCAATTTACTCTTATTTATTTGCTGACTAGCATTGTTTGAGGTAATAGTCTTGTGAAATATAACTTCCCTCTATGAAAGCCTCATTGACTCTTTGTTTGATAGAATTAGTGGAATATGGACAAATATGATATGTTTTACTATTCATTTCTAGGGTTGTGCCAGGTACAGGAGTTGGACATTTTGTGGTTTTTTGCCCCTCAGTTTTGCATATCCTCCCTCCAGTCCATGTATAATATCTTGTTTATTGTTTCTCAGTATCTTTCTTTCAGCTTCTCCAGGCACTTTTCCAATACAAAATTGACAGGAAGAAAAATTACCTTTTGTGTCTCCCTTTTCTCCTCATTTGTGTTAGTACATCTCTTTGGATAGCCACAACAGTGAGAGCAGAAACTCCTAAATCTGAAATCCCAGGATCACAAAATATTCTTTTGTGTTCAGCACTACTTTGATGTTTTCTTCATGAGTTTTTCTTGGGTTTCCTGCTTGTTTCTTTAATTGGTGGGCCAATGCACACAGTCAAACATCTCTGCCCACATTTGTTTATATATGCTGTTCTCTAGGGTGAGGACTGATTTTATTTCACCTGCCTCATTACTTAAAAGAACTTAATGACTCTGTTTACATGTATTGTGAGTAAATAGTGACTTTTATAAGAATCCACTGCATTAGCATCTCTCCCAACTCATAAAACTAGGTTTGCAAATAGAACTGATGTTTAGACCAACGTGTATTTTGCTTCCAGCTATTCTGCTTTGAGATGCTGTTTGCTTGAGGTTCTCCATTGTACAGAATGGAGAGCATATGTGGCAGTGCACCTGTGCATCCCCCGATGCTCTTTCTTGAAAATTAGCCAAGTTGCTTAAACAATTTGTATAGAATTGTGCCTCAGCTGATCAACAAGTAACTTGTGGGGAAGGGTGGTATTGTTCCTTTCTCTTCCATAGATATTTTATTTGTTCTTTGGCCATAGAGCTCATCTGACTGACAGTGAGGGACCTGCAGGGTTCCATGGTGATCTATTCAAGGAGCAAAATCAGAGCAAGTCTATTGTGCTAGTTTGTAAGATTATTTTCTCCTGACATTTTAATAAAATTATTTGAGGAAATATCCAGGGGACAGATGAAGGAATTTGGCTTTTGTGCTATTCTAATTAGCAGGAAGTAGAATCAAGTTCTAGAACTAGTAAACAAATGGGCAGAATCAAAACAGCCAATGTAAAGGGAAGCGAAATTATGGGATTTCAGAAGGAGTCAAAAGAAGTGTGTGCAACTTATTTAATATAGCTGGATTTTTAAGAGAATTTTGAGGAGGTTCCTCATCGAAAGTTGTTTAAGAAACTGGTAGAAAATAAGGAAAAATGTTTGTATTGGATAAGTAACTGAAGAAAAGGAAACATAAATTGAGAGTAAATGGTCAATTTTCATGGTAAAGGGAGATCACCAGATGATCTTCTCAAAAAAAGGGAGGAATAATGAGATGACTGTCTGTCAGCAATACTATTATAGAAAAAAATTAAAACAAGGGCCAAATATAGAGAACTGAAAATGGAGTTTTCAAAGTCCATTTCATGGCTTTGTGAGAGAATGTTAGATAAAATCAGTGTAGGTTACTGTCAATTATTAGGCACAGGAGGTGGGGAAATCCTTGCATATGAAAAGACAGAGTTTGAGACACCTCATCACTCAGTAGTAAGATCTTGGGCTTATAATACTTCTACAAAGAAGTAGAAATATTTGAACTACATTCCTTTAGCAAAAGTTGCAAATAGAAATAGGAGTCCTGCAAAAACGTTGGCTTAGTATCAATCAAAAGAAAAGCAATACAGTGTTAGTAATTACTTGCAAAGGAACATAGAACTAAACAACAAAATTTGTTTCTTTATACAGCTGTGGTATTACTGTATTCTGAAGACCATATGCAGTCTCTCTCTGCGTCTATAAAGATATGTTAGAATTTGGCAAGATTCTGGGCGTGGTGGCAAGGCTCACCATGAAGGGTGACATTCATACGGGGGACATATAAACAAGTCAGACTTCTAGTTTTGTAAAGAAATCCTGAGGAATATGAAATACAGAAGGAACCACCTTTGGTGTGGGGAATCCCTCAGCTGTAAATTTGTGAAGTCTGTGGGGGGGAAGGGTAGCACTCTGCTCACTCTGTTTTTAACCTGTCAAACATCTGCTCTCAGGTACTGGGCTAGATGGAGTTTTAATCTGGCCCATTACAGCCATTCTTATGACCATATGGCTTAACAACCTGAATTAGCCTACACTAATGGTAGACCTAACTGCGGTCAGGTTATGCCAGTGGAGAAGAGTGGCAAACTCTGTCCTCAACCTTATTTCATGCATAGATCCTCAGCAAGTTCTCTGCTTTTATTATAGTGCATGCGGCTGGAGACTAAGCCTGTATATAACTGAATGTAAAGTACCATGTGTTGGTGGCTTGAAGTTTTTGCAGTCATTCTTTAAAACATGCACTGAAGCTCAAGAGGGCCAAAGAGTATTTAAATTGGATGGAAACCCAGATAATTTATGACATGGAAAGCTCAGTTAGAGGCCCAAACAATATTTCTTTTTCTGGTGACATGATAATACAGCCATCTACATATCATTACTATAAAATCGTAGATGGATTTCCTATATAAAAGTGCTTTTAAGAGAAATAGTCTCTCTTTTTCACCCACTACCTTTATTTCTTTTCCTGCTATTATATAAGGACAGGAATAGCAACTGTTCATGATTTTTTTGTATTCATCTTCCATGCTCAGGAGACAAGAGAAGCAGAATTCTAGCCAAATTTATAGATTTGCAACACTGGTGTATGTAATTGATAAAAAGTAATCTTTAAAGAATACTGGTTGTGTGGCCACATGTGCTGAATCATTTTTAGATCTAACACCTAAACTCCATCCTAATGCTGGCTCCTTGCCAGCATTCATGGTTCATGGAAGCATCCACAGGACTACTTATGCATTCCCAGATGTGGTTTGTATGCTTTCCTATTCATAGAGGCTTGCTGCCTTCCAAATTAGTAGAAAATCTGCAACACATATGCTTCCAGAAACTGTCTCAAAATATGATGATTTAATACAACATTCCTTTCTGATTAGGAAAACTACTTCCAATGAACTATCTGCTTAAAGATTTTTATCAGACATTCAAACTACTGATTCTGCTTTTAAATGCTTTCCTTGGCTGTATATTACCTCATTCTGACATCTCATACAAGGAGATTCGTTTTCAGCTTGTAGAACACTGGTTTAAAAGCATTCCCCCTTTTATATTAAGCAGAGAGAACAGCTCATAAATTAACACTTACTTTGTACAGTTATCAGCATTCTCAGTGCCTCGAAGCGTTTGCACTGCCTTGATGCATATTAACTGTAATAATTTCCAGTCAGGCACATAGACATAAAGGATATCTGATGATCAGTATCTTATACAGAGTGAGTACACAAAAGATATTATGGTTCCAACACAAAAAAAAAGTGTGAGATAATGAAGAAGAATAGAAACCTAAGACAAAAGAATTTATTCAATGAACTTCAGTTTGACAGTGCAGACAGTGAATTTTTTTAGTGATGATCCCACGCTTCTGGATCAGTTTCTGGATCTGCTTCAGCAGTAAGGTTTTTCTTCTCATTCTCTTCACATTTGAAGATATCCTCTACTCTACCCTTTTCTATCCAGAGAAGCTGATCTCCCAACAATAGAAAACCTAGACCTTGTTCTCCTTTGATTCACACCAAATATTAGGTGTGAAATTAATTTTACAGGCAAAGGTCTGATTTGTTTTTGTTACTGTGTTCTACAAAACATTAAGAGTACCAGTAGTTTTCAAGAGCAGGCTCTCAGAGATCACATTATAATAGTTTGGTTTGAAGATTACTGGTTGAAGGAGCTACTGAAGTGGAAAACAAAAAGAAATGGAGTTTTAGAAATTTGAGTCCCATCCATCAAATTAAAACCTTTGATAGAATTAAAGAATCTTTTGTTTTGCAACTTTCATTCCTTCTTCCCTAGTGAAGGAGAGGAGGGAGAATCTTTCCACAGACCTTTGGGGGTTTTAATAGTTATGCTCTTCTTCAACTTTCCTGTTCATTGCTGTTTACGACTTTCTTCCCAAACTCATCAAGATTTTCACACATAGAGGATTTCTCAGGAATTACTTCTGCGAGATCATGCCTAATCACCAACAAACATACAGGCTTTTCAGCCACACCAGGGAGAGGACTTAGATGATTCATCCTTGTATTAGCACCAACCCCTTCAATGCAAGGTGATGATTTTCAGTCACTTACATTAATTTCTTAGCCAGTTTTGTAGAAATTCTAGAAGCTAGCACTGCATGTGGGTAATATGATACACAACTCTACTAATATAAATGATAGCTTAGCTGTAGAGTTGGTGAACAAATGATTTGCTAGTGTAACCTAATACTCCAGTCTAATTTGATGTTGCTAGGGGCTGAAAGGATACACAAATGCAAGATGTAAATTTCTGTTTAATGCAGTGTTTGATAGCCACAGATGGCTACACTTGTAGGCCAAGACAAGTGAAAAAAGATAACTTTATGGACTGGAGATACTTCGCAACGTTTTTACTTCCTGGAAAAGAAAAATCAAGATATAGGTCAGAACAAAAAGGCGAAGTGGGAAGCATGGAAGAGATGCACAAATGATTTGTATGAAATACAAAATTCAGCTTATTTCAGATCTGATGCTTTAAAGAATCCGAGTCTGTGTTTATGAAGGTTGTGACCATACACTGTGACTTTCCTGCAATATTCTTTTTTTTAGCCAAACATCTCCATTCATCCTGAAATGATGTAACACTTAATTTTTTCTCTGAAGAGTAACTCTGAATCTACAGGACTTCATTTTAGTTGTTAATTCCCAGCATTCTCAGAGCATAATTCAGTCTTGCTCCTTGAGTGGAATTATCCAAGTTACTAGTTGGTGATTTCCCTGTTACTGGTCTTTTTTTGGAATGGCTGGATTTAGAGTCTGTTTAGCATTTGCCACCTTACTTTCCAGATCTGGAAGCTCTTTGGGTTTTTTTAGTTCCTTGGAGTAAAATGAGAGCAGGAAAGCTCTACTATCCCTCCTGCTTATAGTCAGATCCTCAGGAGACTCCAAGACTGGAGCTCTGTGAATTACATCCTTGTACACATATGGGAGGAGTCCTTGGCCTGCCTTCATTCATTCATTAGTGATTAAAGCGATAAATGTTTTGACGTAAGGGTGCTAAGAATTCAAGAGCTGACCAAATGCTTGAATCTGTAAGTGAACAAAGAAATACTGGTTCCTTTCCAAACCTTCTGAATCAAACTGCAGGGGTTCATTTTGTGAACTGAACCCTGCAGGATTCACACAGCTGTAGAGAGAAATCTAACACCTAGTCCAAGCGAAACAATTCCAAGATCCAGCACAGAATTTCTAAACCACACAAGACATAAGACTTGCTTTTCAAACGTCTTGTTGTCTCTTTTTAATCTTTATGCAACTTATCCATTTATTGTCTATGTCCTTATTAACAGTAAGTAGCTATTCTTTACTTGAGGACAAATCATAAAACCTACAGTGACATTTTTTTCAGATAAACTGTTGTTGAAGTCTCTAGAAGGTAGTACTTTGCTCCAGTATCTGAATGAGGGTCTCGTGTTCTGACTTTGAGTGACTTTCATTGCCTTTTTAATAAAGTACTTAAATAAAATCAATAGAGCTCTGAGCTGAGTCACCATTCATTTCTTCAGAATTCTGCCTTCTTCATAATGAAGGCCTTTTTGGTTGCAAAGTAAGGACTAAAGAAATTGTAGATGACTAAAGTGTGCCAGAGTAGATTATTGAATTAGTGATGTAGGGGAAAACATAAATAGAAAATCTAGCTAGATTACAGGAAATCAGGCATACTTAATTGATGCACTTGCATTTTTTTATGTTGAATATGCAAAGAGGAAGTTGAGAAGTACATTTTTGCCACTGGAAAACAGAGGAATATACCAAAATGCATAGTTTCTCAAGAATATTGTAAAATCTTTAATGATTAAGTCCTGTGCCTCCCTTTTTTTATGTAGTAGACAGACTGAAGTAAAGAGGATAGTTCTGAAAATGTTAATATGAATATATATGCTGTTTGAAGTGGAGGTGTAAGTGGAAAATAGCCTTTTTCCTTTGAAACACCATCTCCTGTTTCACCTTGAAGTGTGTTAGCCTTATTAGTAACTAAATAAGCGATAGCATGTTGCTGCTATAGTACATTATAGCTCTCTCTTGAACACTAAGTTCATAAAGATTAAACTGAATATAAATTAAAGGAGTGCAAATTAGGAAAGCACTATTTTGAGGCAGAATTCTCTGAAACAACTACTGCATGTCTTCCCTTGCTTGGCTCTGTTTCTTTTTTTAAAACACGTATCCTAGTGACAGGGAATTCAAAAGCACTTTGCAAATTGTTCTAAGAGCTAACAAACATTGTGTTAAGAAATATTTTATTTCCAGTCTTAATTTATCTGGATTTTGTTTCCAGCTTTTTGTTCTTCTTACAGCTTTATCCAGCAATAAAAAGAGTCCTTTATTGTCTAACACATCATCCTATATGTACACGTGAAACACAGCAAAGTTCCAACATCACGTTAGAAACTATGTGTAGTGCAATAGTTAATTTAACTTACTTTGTCATACTATTAGTAAAAACCTTTTTGCTTACTTTACTTTAATTTGGAGCATCTTATAGGTGGACATTGTTGCTAACAATTTTTCAACAAATTTCGTGCAAGTAAATCTCTGTATGTGTCACTGTGTTCTAACAAAATAAATGAGACACATACTGTGCAGTTTCACCAGACCTGGAGCAGACGTGGAAAAGATATAAATGTGTCAGTATTATGGGAGGGAAAATACATAAATGCACATGGTGACTCTCTTAAGTCTTGGGCTCAGTGTGATACTAATTCATTTTGGTGACATTTGGAAAACTTCTCCCAACATTAATAATAAGTTTATAGTGGGGGGTAATTCTGACAGACACAGTGTTGAAATAAAAACTTGAAAGAATGTCCATCAGATTTTACAGGTGCATAGAACACGCATTTGCAGTTGATTGATGATCTTTTTGTTAAAGGTTGACATAATGCTGAATGGAATGTTTTGTTTATATATGGTGGTCTAGTTTATTGACCAGTACCAAAATGTATGACCAATTTGGGACTTCATACAGTGTCTCTTTTTCTTCTTCTTCTTCTTTTTTTTTTTTTTTTTTTTCCTGGAAGAAATTCCTGTATTTGTCTTCTCTTATGATTAACAGGACAGAGATGCTCTTTGATTATTTTATGAATATTGTTTCCTTGAAATAATTTTTCCTTTAAATATATTCACTTGAACTGAAAATTTTAGATGAACATACCAGAAAATTAAGCAGTATTTAGGAAAAGGATTCTAGGATCAACCTTCTGAGCAAATGTGATAGAAATTATTTTTTGACTGAACATTACAATAACAGTTGTCATGTAATTTGAATAGATCTTTGAATAGTCTTCTATTTGACTATGACTTTTGAATTTCACTTAAAGAAAGGAATCTGAAAACAAAAAATAAGGTCTGAAGATGTCTATCCCCAGTGGCTGGAAATGGAAGAACTGAAAAGATGGTGCCAGGATTTAATAAAGAAGTTGATTTGTTTCCTCTGTAAAATCAAATCAGTGGAAGAAGGGTTGTCTTTAACCTCACTGCCCATTCAAAATCTTAAGACTAAAACAAACTCAACTACGGCAACTACTTATCTAGATACTGAATTGGTTTTGAAGTTATGAAGTGTTGTAGACTCAAAGCCATTCTTTACATTCATGTAAAACTTAAGCTTTCATTTTAACTAAACATGTTACTCTTACTTGGAAGTATGAAATGAGAACCTTTTTGGTTCTTCAATCAGTTTTGTTGTTCTCTAGTTACCTTTCAGTCAAAACTGACATTGTCTCCGAAAGTTGGGTGCTTCTAAAAGTTTCGACAAATTTTAGGATCCTAAAATCCCACAAATTTTAGGACCCTAATTAAAGGATCCTAATACTAACTTTGTCCTTAAAGGTCAAGCTATGATTTTGTCTTCCTTGAAACTGAGCATTTGTATTTCTGTTTATTCGGGAATAAAAAAACCCCAGCATATCAGTATGTTGGAAATGTTATGCACTTTGTTGGTCTGCTTTCATCTTCCTTGACTCAAAGTACGATAATCTGTATAATTGTAAACTCAGTGTGCTTGTCCTAACAGAGAATTGACTAGGACAAAAAGGGAGATGCTTATTAAAAACATTCTCCTTCATTAGCTGTGGCAACAAAACATGGAATCCAAAACTGTTCTGCCTGTCCTGGATCGTTGAAGTATATGGACTGAGATATAGTCAGGGAAATTATGTGGTTGTCATCCAACCAAGTCTGAAGAAAATCTAACAAAAAATGTTAAAAAATAAGTGACTAAAAGACCTGCGTGTGTCTAGGTTTCAGCTACAACAGTGTATCAGTTAATCCAAAACCACAACAAATGCTCCCAGGCATGTGGTGGGTCTCAGTGGAGTGACTCTTGGGGCTGTTCAGTGCAGGGACAGGAGCTGGACTCAATGAACCTTGCGGGTCCCTTCCAATTCAGCACATTCTATGGCAGGCTCAAGTTCTCTTATTCTTCATAAATGCAGAATACTTTACACATTGTTTGTTTTTCACCACACCTTAAGGAAAACAAAGTTAGGGAAGTTAATAGCACCCAAGTGGATCAGGTAATCTTGGCTCAGAGATATAAAGGATGTGTGGTCTTTTCACAGTCAGACAGTTTGTCTTGGGAAAATACCAGATTTCTCTCTGATGCTCATTGTATAGACTCCTATATTTAAAAAGTTAATATTATAATTCTTAGATTTTCCACAGACACCAGACACAGAGTTTAATCTGTTTAAGAATTGTTCTCACTGCCCGGGACCTACATGGAAGAATTTAGCTAAATTATGCCTGCTCTATACACCTGATTTTACTTCTGAAGGAAATTGATTTAGAATCTTTTCCAGTCATGTTCTGGTAATGTTCGTGTTCCTACGATAAAGATGAAAGTCTTTTAACCAGCTAAGGTGATATTCCCCCCTTCTGTCTTCTGAATCCAAATCCTTAAAGGTGTGGTCCTGATGCACTGTCTATAGCCTCTCAATATTCGTTAGGGTACTGTAAGTTTTGTTTTCTCTCTTACCACAAGAAGTAAGTTGTAACAAGTGAATGTAGAAGTCAGATAGTGGTACACTCTTTTCCACTAAGACCAAAGACATCCTTTTCCTTGTAAAAAGACATCTAAAGAATTGGAAGACTCACAGATACATGGACTGACAGTGTAAAAAGGGAGGACTAAGTGAAGGAAATTAAGCTTTATAAAGCAGAGCGGAGGACATTTTCTGTGCTCCACAAAATTTTGAAATGAGAGAGTACAAATGATCTTCAGTATAACTGTAAGAATATTCGATGCATATCTTTGTTGAAGAAATTTTAGATTAAAGCTCACATAAGTGATATAACTTATTTTATAAAACAACTTATGCTAGCAATTATGAGTGTATTCATCTGACTGCATATTGAATTTTTCTAGAATACCTTAGAAAGTAATAAACATTTTGCTTATTTCTGCATAGAGTTTAGTGGCATTGATTTATTAGGAGCTGAATGAAAAGACACTTTTTTTTGTTGTTTTTCTTTTGTCTTTTTAATGGATTCAACTTGTTGTGTGCTCAGAACTCGGTGTAGTCATCAGGCTAATCAACTGAGCCACATTATTTTAAAAGTTGGACTGTCCTACATATTTAAATTGAATGTCAGAGGGGGCATAGTTAGAAGAAGCACTTAAAATTAATGCAATTGTGCAATTGTAGGTTTATGTAGTTTAACACAGTTGCATAGTATTTTGATCCTTTTCCTTACACATCAAACACTGTTTATCAATGTTGGTTTGGCTTTTTTGAATTGATAATTCTAAATATTTGATTAATTATAACATTTTAATATTGCTTTATTTTCATGCCCACACTTAAAATTACTCAGACTGCAGGCTCTTTAAAACTCAAGGAAGGTATGGGCTTCCAGTCCAGTGGTTAAATTACTTTTTATCTGCAAAAACAAGTAAACTGTAATGAACAGTGTGACTATCAATTTGACAACTGTTAACTGTTGCCAGGGAATTTTCTTGGGTTTGTGATATTCCTCCAGTGAATACTTTGATTTTAACAGGGACTTTGTGACTTTTGCAATGCTTGGTTTGGCATATAACTCCCAAGTTCAGGAATAATTGGCTGGTGTTTCTGCTATTTATCACGAGGCAGTGCAGATAAATGCTCCAATGGTTGCACTGATTTGGGTATAAAAAAATGTCATCTATGTTTTTTACTTTTCTGTTATTCTACAAATGTAAATCAAGTCTTGTATAAACTTTGTATAACATGGAACTTGAAAAATATGGAAACTGGTATTTTAACACCAAAACAAACTCCTGTGCTGTACTGAAGTCAGAATACTGACAAGGAAATAAGTCTTTGTCTGACATGAGATTACTGATTAAAAATATTTCTGTACTGTAACATCACTTTAAATAATATGCCATCTAAGAATGTATTTTGTGTATAATAACTTTAAGAAAAAGTGCATGCAGGTAGATACTCAGGGCTTTCTGTGTGAGGAAGTTTAAACATACATCAGGTGTCAGAGCCTGTTGGAAAACTCTATGTCATGCAATTCAGAGCAGACCTGGTAAATCTATTCATCATGAGCCGCAGACCACCACTGTGTTTGCACTGCAGAAAGCTAGCCTTTCTTTTCTGGATAATAAATGATCACAGAACTGGAAATGAGTCAGACCTTTCAGACCAGCCAAAGACAAACTATCTTTGATTCCAGTCCTCTTGATTCACCTGTACATATTCCATGTATTACTCAGGTGCTAAGCAGAAGTGCTTTTTGTCTTTGAGGCTGAATGGCCCTTTAGTTTAAATTAGGTACGTTCACTGGTCTTCCCTGAGAAAGTAAAATAAATTTGCTAGTGGTTACTAGTTGTAAAAAGCTGTTAAAATACACAAGTTCTGCCTCATTTCCAGTGAAATGCTGTGACTTAAGAACACTCATTTATTGTTACACAGTATGCTGCCAGACAGTCCAGGTAGATGAAACCTGATTCTCTCTCTTATTGCTTTAAGCATTTCATTATCACTTGTGGGTTGTTTCGAAAGACAAGGAAAATATAAAACTCCTTGGAGTGAAGGAGTAACTTGCAGCTGAGATATTTTTGTGGATTGTTGGAGTTTTTTGCAATAAATTGACTGCATTTGACCTTTGACTCAGGAGGACTTTATGGTTTTCTGTTACTCAAGAAATGTTTCCATAATGACAGTGCTACGAGAGGTGAGATGCGTAAAAGAAACTGTTATGTAATGAAACATGAAGAGACACACATGAAATACTAAAAGCTTGACTGGGCAAGTCAGCCTGTGTCAGCAGTAATGCTAAGAACATCTATCATTGCAGAAGCTGTGCCCAGTCTGTGATACCCTACTGCAAGCTAGGTATGTAGTCAGATTGCTGAAGTGTAGCCCTTTTGCACTGACCTGTTACAATGATATGAAGTGTTAAATGTATTTGTAGATAAGCCATCTTGTTTGCTATCTCCAGACAGCAAGCTGTTATTGATAGATTCCTGCCTTTGCTTTCCCAAAGTATTTTAGTAATTTCTTATGAATACTTGTATTAACTATATGTCTTTGAATTGTGCTCTTTTGTTGTTCTAATGATGACATTAAAAGTTAGACATTAACAATGATCTGAAATTGCAGAAGTCACAACTGTTCTTTTGTTTAAATGCAGTTAAATAATTTTAATAGTCTTTTAATTCAGGGGAAGTTATGTCCATACTGAAATGGACCATGGAAATGTTCACTTCATTTTGAATTGTATTTCCCTGGTATTCATGCCTGACATCACTTAAAGAGATGATGCTTCCATTTCTCAGGTTGCAACTGCTTTTAGGAAAGATTGTAAAGTCTTGCAGTCTTGTGCCATGTGCTAGATTGCTGATTTGGATTAAAGATCTCAACACTAGATTTTGATTACCTTTGTATGTTAGAAAAACATCTTACTTGTATTTTAGAAAAACAACTTTCAAAAGGAAATTGTATTTGAAGAAGTATCACTGTTCATTATTAAAGTTAGTACAGGTTAGTTCTGGAACTAACCTAGCCAAAAAGAGTAATTTTGCATTTACAAATTTTCTGGTCTCTTATGTTAGTGGTTTGTATAATTATCAGCTTGTTAACAGGTTGTTGAGTTTTTCTTTTCTTTTTTTTCCTTTTTTTTTTTTTTTTTTAAGAAATAGGAAAGTCCTAAAATTACTGGTATCATAAATCCTTCTGGTTTTGACATCTGTTTTAAATAATATTAAATTTTTAAATTTTAAATAATATTAATTTTTCTGTTTTAAATAATATTAAATTCTGCAATAATTATTTCCAGTTTTGGAGTCTACGTAAATTTTTTCACCATGCTAACAAAAAAGCAAATAATTATTCATTTTATCTTCATAGGATGCTTCTGAGGCAGGGAATTTCTAGCTTAATTACACAGCCAAGGAACTACAACATCAGAAAGACTGAGTGGCATACATAAGTCACGCAGGAAGCCTGTGGCTGGGCTGAGGATTGACTCTGTCTAGTTATGTCTCTTGTTTACAGTGACACATGAAACCATTTGTTATTTTAATTTTCATTTCATGATTGTGATGAAAATGAGTTTGGGTTTGGTGATGAGTTTGGGTTTCTTATAAAGTAAATAAAACTTCCAATAAAGCTTTAGAGTAATCCCTAATTTTCAAAATTAAACCCAGACCAAGGGAGTATTTTTCTGTAAGCATTTTTTTCTAAAATTCTATTAATAAATTTTTAAACTTTTTTTCATATTTTAGATTTTTTTTCTTTTTCTTTCTTTTTTTTTTCCCTGACTTTGTGTCTGTGAAATTCCCACTTTAGCTGGGACAGGAGGTAAAAGAAGAAACTGAGTATCTTCAGCCTAACAGAACTCAGGACCAACAGGAAATCTCACAAAAAAGTCTTGCCTCGCAATGTTTTCAACAGTTGAGTCTTTTTAGTCAGGTATGAGAGGAAAGAGAAGCACAAGATGTGAGACTATGATCCCATGAACCTTGGGGGATGGGACTGTCCATTTTTAGCTCAAAGAACCTTGATAGTGTTTGGATGTCAGTAACGTGACCAGCCCTGCCACAACCACCCTATCATAATGAGAAAGGGAGGGAAGCAGATGACCAGCTGTGCAAAAACCTACTCACCGCATTTCTCTGCCCTCCACAGACCATTTTTGTGCAACCATCTCCCTTGCTTTAGTCACTTTCTAAAGTAGTTCCACAGTTTTTGCTCTGTCCTCAGCCCGTAACATGGATGATTTGGACACATGTTTTGAATGTGGTTAAATTGCCATCACACGTTCAAGGGAAAACCCAAACTTCCTTCAAACTGGTATGTCCTCACAGGACACTGCATCTCAGAGGGCTTTTAAGGTCTGTGCAAAGAAATACAGGTTACAGATAATTCCATTTCCTTTGACACCAAATGGATCTAATTCTGCTATCAGAGGGAAATATTTTTCCTTTGTTCTGCTTATTAGCAGGTGTTGTATTTTTCCCAGTCTTTAAAAATTCATAATTCATCTGTGTTTTCTAAAGTATTTCCTAAAATACAATGAGGGTAAAGAGTAAGACTATGCTGAAGTCTTCATTCTCCAGCTTTAGGAAACAACTCATTAGAGTAACTTCTGGGGTGTCATGATTTTGTTTTAATAATTAATGCCTTTTAAAGAAGGCACAGAGGATTAAAATGGATTCCCCGCATCCAGAGTTGTGAAACTGTTAACTGTCTTGCTTCTCTAGATGAAACAAATTCTTATACTGAAACTAACTCTTTAATTTAAAACATTTATTACTTATCTGTCATTGGAGATGTCCCTCATGTTTTAATTTAAAGTTTGGCATAGTCCATTTTAAATATAATTAAATATTGCACGTATTTTAGTATTGTTATAAGTCCATATTCTATAAAATCTAGGTGTTGCATTCCAGGAGGGAATTTGTAAACATTTTGCCAAATCTTTTTTTAAAATTTCTTTGTTTGATCATGCCCTTTGATATTTGCTTTCCAACTTTGAATACTCTAGCAAACACTGTTGGAAAGTATAAGCTGTAAGCCCGTACTGCTGACTGTTCACAGAATTTGAATCATAAATATTTGTTGCAAGCAGTTCTTATCACTGAGTCTAGTATGAAAGGGAAGAGACTGAGTAAAAACTCTCACACACCATGGGCAAAGTAGCACATCACATTATTTGGCGCTTAAGTTGCACTAAGTCACATGAAACTCATGGTTCACCTCTACCTGTGCTCGATACTTTGCTCATTAAAAAATTTTGCAGTGCAAGGAGTTTGCTCAGTTCTGTTTCAAGCTGAGTATTTGCAATTTGTAACTAGGAGGCAAATGATATAAGGGATGTGCAAGAAAAAAATGCACACTTTTCAATAAGGAAAAAACATGTACTACAATGTTTATTGTAGATGTCATAGTCACATGAGCCATAGTATACATTTATACCACTGTAGATGTGGTATATGCTCTTCTAGTAAACATGTTACATGCATGTGGAAAGAAACCTTTTACTTAAAATACTCTGTGCCAAAACAGAAAACAAAAAAATTACTGACTTGCTGTAAATATGGTTGAATGGAAATTCTGAACAAAATTTTGCAGTTTCATAGTAATTTCTGATTTCCACAGCATTTCAATTTGGAGGGGTTTGTTGGCTGGCTATTTAGTTGTTTAAAATATTTCAAGATCAATTGTACATATACTATCGAGTGAAAATACATTATTGGTATTTATCAAGTCTTCTGGTAGTAGAAAGCCATAGACTTGATATTTTAAGTCTTCTGAAAAGTGCCATGTAAGGTAGGATATTATGTGCCTCTTTTTTTTTTTTTTTTTTTTTAATGTGAAACTTAGTGGAATGAATCAGTTTTCAGATTGGAGCATTAATAATAAATAGGCAAGCAAGGGTGAAAGGGGTTAATGTCAGGTAATACAACACCACGAAGGCATCTCGTAGAAGTTCCTGTGCATATGCCTTGTTTCTTACGGTAATAATGCTCTGTGGTGACCTCCTTTAGAGCATGTTCCCAAAGATGTTCTAATCATTGCAAAGCTAATGTGGGTTACTCTGTGCGACAAAAAAAAGGCTTCACAAAAATGACCATCCAAGGGAAATCTATACTTCCTTCATTTTTCTAAAATCCCTCGATCTGCGGACAAGGATGAGGTGGTTATACAGAGCTTCAGCCAGTGTTTGAAATGCTGAGATAGAACAGAAAATTTTCTTGAGAATATGACTATTGAGTGAATGCAAGCAGGAAATAATACCTTTAATTTTTTCAGTAAGAGCTATTAGTTTTTTTTCTTTGAAAACCTGTTTTAATAGTTAGTAACCAAATAACTATTCCAAAAACCTTTTTCCTCTCTTGCCATATTAGACTAAGTGGGATGAAGTCCCATCATATGTGTTCAACTCTTCACTATTTTTCTTCTGCATGAGGAGGGTTGGGAAAAGTGGCAGCATTGGTTTGATTTGAGTTCTGATGCTAACATCCTGGACCAAAGCTTTTCCCCTTGGTCCTAAATCACAGGCACTAATATAGTGAAAAATTTTGGCAATATTTAAATTAAATATTTACCTGCTCCTGCGTCAAGAATTTATCTGAAAAAATACAGTTTTACTTGAAATTGTACAATTGAGGGGTCTAATCCACTGATATATTTAGACTGAATTATTAGCTCAGTGACTTAAACTTTATAGTGTAGATGTATTTTCTTGTCTCAGAAGTGCCACGTGTGTAGCCTTTGTCAGTACAAAAATGAGATGGTGTGTTCACAGCAGAAGACAAAAGAAAGGTTGGTTGCACAGCATTTTTTGGTCTTTATTCTATGTGTTGTCTACACTACCAGTCAGCCTCTCCACCTGAGGCTTTTCTCCTACATCCTAGGCTCCTAAATATGCAATGTTTACATTCAGATTTAAAATGTATTAGCCAACATTACAATGAAACAATTAAAAGGTATGTTCAGATCCAAAGGCTCTGTAGGTCTGTCTTTAAAATATTCAGATGACCCATGCCAGCAATAGGTCCAATTCTCATGTTTACATGTCTCTTTCAGGAAATCAATATAAAATCTGAAGTATATTTTAATGTTGTTAAAACTGTAAGTAGCTTAAAAAGTAATCCTAGGTATACTCTTCTACTACCTTTATCCGCTAGGTGACAGCACAGCTCTTTTACCTTTTCTATTATTATCCCTAGGTGCTTTTTTAAAAAGTAGTTCAGCACGAAGTTTTAAGAATATGTTTGTTCCCAGTGAAAAGTGTGTGCTGTGCATGCTTCTTTTAATGAGTTAAATTTTTATATGGTAAGGAAATTTTTATTAGTATAATTACTTTAGTTAATGCAAATAAAATTCTTTTTCATTGAGCGAAGTTGCTTAGCTGTGAAAGATGGTGCAGAGTGGCTTAATTGTAGTCTGATAAATAGCTGTGGAAAAGCAAGTCCTGGAAATAACTGGGGGGAAAAAGCAGTTTTCAACCCCAAGGTAAGATATGCAGAACAATTATACTTTTCACTCTACTACTGGTCTTTAAAAAGAGCTTAAATTAATAAAATTTCTTAATAAAGAATAGATTTTGCGGTGCAGTAAGCGTTGTTTATGGTGATTTAATTAGAGATACACTACTTTCAGTACTGTATTTTATAATGCAGTTGTCTTCTACTATAGTAGTCACTTCCCATTTTCTGTAAATTCTTCAGAAGCCCAAGCATTGGGAAGAAAACAGAAGATAAAGTTCATTGAATTGTATTTCCATGCAATTTCCAAAATTGAATGCATTTTGAAAAATGATCCTGGCTAAAATTTCACTGTTATTCTGTGCTTGGGTCAAGTTATGTCTCTAAGTGTCCATAGACAAGTTTCATCAGCCAGTGCACTGTGCAAGATTAAATGTACTGTAAATGCTAACTTTCCTACATGTATATATATATGTGTTTGTGTGTGTGTGTGTGTATAAAAAGTATAATTATATAATTAATTAAAATCATAATTTGTCGTGTTTAGAGACTTTACATGTTTCTGGCAGCCCAGTGCAAGTACTAAAAAGGCCGAGTGCCACATTTTGTGTTTATAATGAACTTCTTTTTTAATATATTTGATGATAATATTTGATTTGGATGAGAGTATTTATGTTATACTGTCAAGTTGCTTATTGTTCAGCAGTGGAATAATTGCATGTTCATACTAAATTGTCTTGATTCTTAATAAAGAAAAAAATTTGTTGCATAGCAGAACTGTTTTCTTCTATCATTCTTCAGCTGCATTCTGTGAATAATTCTTTAAAATGAATACCTAAATATATACAGTAGGCACATTAAATAAGCAAAATGAATGTTGCACAATAATAAAACATGCTGGTCAATAAATAAAGTGAAATAACCTTTGATTTAATGGGTTGTCTTACCAAGCATCTTCAATATAAACTTTATAGAAAGCTGGATTTTAAATATTTAGGAAAAACAGACCTGTAATAATTTATAAAGCGTCACTCCTGTAAATAAATATCAGTATGATTTACAGAGCTGATTGCCAGTTGAAATTCTGACAAGATTTATGCTCTGGTTACTAACCTTCTTCCCCAAAACAGTGCAAGTTTGAATAGAATTTGGCCCATTTATGTTTAATGGCTGAGGACCATGTAAGACTTACACATTTAAAATTTATGATAGAGCAATACAAAGGATTGCTTTGTACATTGACTTAGGATTTCTAGTGACATTAAAAGCTGGTTTATTTCAGGGCTTCTAGTAAAATTCTGTGGTTCACCTTTGAGACATCATTTTATATACATATATATAACTGTTATTTTTTTGTCTTATTACAACATGGAGTGTGACTATTTCATTTAAAAGAAAGAGTTCCTCCCTGAAGTCTGTCATTTTCCTATTTTTTTTCTCAGAGGGTAAAGATCAAATACATTTTGCTACATAGTCACCTGCATGCCCGTAATGGTAATTTTCTTTTAGTCATAAAACAAAAACTAAATACATGCATCCTCTGGCTTCACTGCATAAGAAGTGCTTCTGCACCTTCCAGTTTAATGGTAAAACAGTTAAATGAGAAAGCTCTCACGCCTGATTTTAAGAAATGGTGTGGATAACAGACACTAAACAAAGAAGTTATGGAGTTCTTAACTGAGAAAGAAGAGATTGCAAACAAAATACATTTCCAAAAATGTTGCATTTTTCTACAAATAATTTAGGAATCAAAGTAGCAACTCTATTAATAACTTTATAGTTAAGAATGTGTAACTTCCATAATAAACTGGTACTTTGAAAAATAAACTAGAGAAGCTATGAAGTCTTTTTGTAGCAGTGACATTTTTAACTATGTACTTGAAAAAAGTAGTTCTGCTTTCTTGGGGTGTACATATAGAGAAATTAGTGGTTTTCAGACACATTTCAGTTAACTTGTAAACCAAAGAATATTTCATTTTTCTGGATAAAATTTTAAAACCAGATAGTTCTTAAAATTATCAGTGCTAACAAAATACAATCTTTATTTTTGGAAATAGTTGCTCTCTGAGAATGCTTTCCCAAAAGCAAACTTTCCTGAGCTCTGTCATGCCATTAGTTTCTAAGCAGAACAGAAATTAACTAAAAAATTTATTTTTAAGGGAGGCTGTTACAGTACAGCTTCAGGTACCAACAACCTGCTCCTGTTTCTTGCCTTCCTCATATTACACTAATGACTTCAGTTAAGTTGCTTGTGATTTATAGCAGTCCAAGAGAAACATCAGGTTGGTCATGCTTTTAGCAGCTCTTTCTACAAAATAAGATGTGAAACAATGCCTTCACTACTAAACTCTGGTCATCTCTATTCCATGTTTCACAGGAAAAATTGATGGCTTGATTCTGAACTTGCTGAAATCTTTAAAAGCAAGGCTTTTCTGTCAACTTCAGCAGGTGTCGAGTCAAGCCCTTTGTCCTGATCCTGCAAGGATTTATGGGGGCACTGCTGTATATCCATTAATTTCACATAACCAAAGTCATTGCTGATTTGAGGCACCTGAGTTTTAACAGTATTTGTATTTTTACTTGCAAAAACTATGGTTCCATTGTAAGTTGTAGTTCTGTCATTCACAATCAAGGCTTAAAAATTATTTTTCATTCTTTGCAAATTTTAGTGGTTATTTTGTCTTTGATTTTGTCTTGGCAAAAACAATAGATGCATTTAGGAACATGCCAAAGAAAAAATTCTGTAGCATAAGAAAAGTAACAGATAGATGGAGGCTGAGGAGTAAAACGTCATTGTTCATAGAGTATATAAAAAATGAAATACAAAGATTAAAACAAAATGTAGTAAGTGGAAAATGCAGATG
Organism: Vireo altiloquus; assembly: GCA_013396875.1. NCBI lineage: Eukaryota > Metazoa > Chordata > Aves > Passeriformes > Vireonidae > Vireo > Vireo altiloquus. The sequence goes on along the minus strand of VZRF01015546.1, from coordinate 510,726 downwards.
ACTGCAGTTTCTACAGCAGCAACACTTACCTCTGCAGTTGGAATGGTTTAGAACCTCGTAATACTGGAAGTATTTATCCTTCTGACGTCACTGGGAGAAAAAGCCCCATTTTGCAGCAGAACGGTGGGGCACAGACTCTTCAAGTTATCTGCATTATTTCAGAGATCTCCAAGACTGAGTGAGCCTTTGCTTTCTATGTAAGCCATTGCACCATCTGCCATCCTTTAGCTGAAGAGCATCTTGGTTTCTTGCACTAGCACATAGTGTTGTGATTCTACCATCTTTTTTGGAGCACAGGGAAAGAAGGCAAATTTTTTCTCCCATTTTGAGTAGCAAAAAGTGTGACATTTATTTTTATTAGTCTCATTCAAAGTAACTTATAAAAATGCATTAGTTAGCTGAACAATGAATGCCTCAATCCTTACTTTATATCTTGGCCTGCTCTGTCTGTACTTCCTGAATTCCTTCCTAATGCCATCATGTAACCTTGCTAGCTTTTCCCATGTGCTCGTCCGTTTGGGCAAAGGCAGTGTGAGCTGTGGCTAGTTTGGTGCATTGACCGTATAAACAGACTGGTAAATAACACCTGCAACTGGTTGTGTGGCTGTTGCCAAACAATTACTAATCATGTTTCACTTTTGATAAATCTGTTAAGACTGTTAGACTAAAGAAGTGTCTAGCTTGACTGCCCAGCAGCTAATTTATGTTAAAAATAACCAAATAAATAGAAGAATCCTGTCTAAGATAGCTATTCCTCTGGTAAATATAATTGAAAATGGTGTGCAGAATAGCTGAGGCTGGAAGGTGTTTCTGGAGACTGTCTAGTCCAACCTCCTGCTTAAAGCAGGGCCAGCTAGAATAGATTGCCAAGGGCCGTGCCCAATTAGGTTTTGAGTATCTCTGAGGACAGTGTTTCCACAACATCTCTGGGCAACCTGTTCAGTCTCGCCGTTACAGAATACTCTTAAATGACGCAGAAATTCCTGTATTTCAGTTTTCCCCCCTTGCTTGTCCTGTCAGCTGGGCACCTCTGAAAAAGGACAGCCTCCTGCCCCATGAGGTATTTTTACACATGGATAAGATGCCCCCGACCTCTCTTCACAAGGCTGAACAGTGCCAGCCCCTTCAGGTACATACATGAGAAGCTCCTTCAATAACCTTCAGGGCTCTTTGTTGTACTCACTTCAGTTTCTCTCTGTCCTGTGCTCTTCAAGTACAAGACTGCACATGTTTTCTGTACCTGTTCTTGCAGTTCAGTACTGTTGAATGCATTTAAACTTTACTTAGCCACAGTCAAAGTAATTATTTTTTTGTGCATCTACCCAAAAGTTTTTTAAAGTGTATTTTATTTGATTTTTATCTGTTCATAAAATATTAAAATTTGTGGAAGCTAAGGAAGGAATACTAGCCCATACTGTAAGGAGAGTACTTTTCTGGTCATGCAAAGGAACAACATCTTGTCTGTCACTAATAGCACTATTTATTGTCCTGGATATGTGAATTTGGATTGAAGAATTTGCTGTTGAAGAAGAATAATGTTGGAATCGAGTCTTCTGATTATACCTGAAATTTTAATGAGGTTTATTCAGGCTACTGACTTCCCTTTCACACAGAAATGCTACGACTGTGTGACATTTCAAACTTTCTGACTACATTATTTCACTGTGTTGTGAGTGCAAAAATACAACAATATAAGTACTATATTTGGCTATATAAAATAGAGTTATAACTTTGACCACATTTATCTATGAACCTAAATACATGTATAATATACATAATACATGTATGTATGAAAGAATATATAAATATAGAACGGATTTTTAAAAAGTTTTAATCCTCCCCTTTTGATTCCATTGGGCTCTCAGACATAACTGATTTTCAAAGATGTCATGTTATTTGTCAGCTGTGCACTGTGTCATTCTACAATGACATTCCTTTTACCAATCTGAATAGTTTAGATTGGAAGAGCAAAGAACAAATGTAATGATTGTGAACGGGACTCATTTGTAGATTTTTTATGTTGCATGCATTCCAGTGAGCGTGAAATGCATTTGCACCTAACCAAATCTGATTTTTTACATCAGCATTTGTATTCCACCTTTGGATTATCTGTCTCTTGGTTGAAGAAACATGGCATATTCAAATAAAAAAGTGTCAAGTATGAGAAAAGCATAGAGAACAGTCCTAGCAAAGTCAGGCAGACTGGAGGGAAAGAGAACAATGATAACCTACAAAGAAAATTGCATCCAAGCATCTCTCCAGTTGTAGAGATACTTTAATTTTGAAATTTTATGGGGATCACCAGCCAGTTTTACAACACAGCCTCTGCATCTACAACTGCTATGGTTGTTATTTATTTCATATGGTGCAATTTGTTTATGAAATAGTGTTTTTTCCAACTACAATAATCATAATGAACTGTGCCCTAAATGACATTTTATTATAAGTTCTCCTCGATAATAAAAATTATTTAAAAAAAAAGTTATCTTCTCTAAGATACTTCTCTGTCAGGATTCTTGCTTATCAATATACTTTGAAATGCAAGTAATAATGAAAGAATTCTCCTTAGTCAGAAACATTTTTGGGGAACCTGCAGTTAGTGACTTAAATTGAAAAGCATGATTATGAGTTTTAATTTATATTTAGCTAGTTTAATTGAAGAAAAGACAAATACTAATATTTCAATTAATTACTGCTTTTCTATTTAAAAATAGAAATAGGAAATTGTTTTTAAACAATCTATATATATACACATTTATTATTTTTGTAGTGTATCAAATTAGTTCCTCATCCAGCAAGATTACAGCATTTTCCTTAGAACTTGATATTAATTTTTTTCTGGATAAGCACATAAACCCAAATACTTAGTTTGGGTTAGATTTTGAGGAGATCAGTGCATATGAGTATGCCCAAATGAAAGTTGCTTCTTCTAATCCCCTTTGTTTCTAGCTTCTCAAGTAATGTAAGCAATTAACACACAGGAAATGGATTTTAAAACTTTGAGTGATAATACTGAGAGTACCTGCCTTTCAATGGCTCAGAAACGGTAAGAAAGGAAACATCAGAGCAATACAAACTTAAGGGAGTAACCAGTGGAGAACTGATAGAAACATTTTCAGCAGAAATGCATTTTGCAACATTTACTCTACTTTAAAAATCCCAATGAGTTTATATTAAAGCCTCAGGTTTACACCTTCCCTCTTCAGGGGGGTCATGAGAGGTAGAAAAAAAAGTTTAACTTAATAAAAATCTTCACATTGTATTGCTGAAGGGCTTTGGCTAATTATTTGAATCCAGGCAATTCTCATGCTTAGTTACAGTCTAAGAGTTTATTCAGGTGATATATATTGAAGTTAATAGTTTTTACAAGTTTATGTGCAAACTAAGTAAACAATGTATATTTTTCTAGTTTTACAGATCTATGATACTCTTTGAATTTCAATATTTCCCCAGTTTTCATCAATCAATTATGATTCATTCATATGTTGGAGGAAAAGTTTTGCGGTTCTCACTGCACAAAGGATCTTTTTTGCTGCGTTACTTCTCAGTCTCTTCTTAAGTTTGGAAGGAGACAAGTACTACCCAGCATTTGTCAGAGCTATGATTTTTGTCCAGCAATATACACAGGGTTCAATTTAAAACTTGCATTTATTTTTTACTTTTCTAGATAAGTTTAATGGATCTGTTCCATTAAAAACATGGCCACAGAATGTCTACACATTAGGGAGATTTCATAGGGCTCTTTTTGCACCTGAAAAAATAGTTTCACTTTCAGCACTAAATAGAGAGAGAAGAGCATCAATGTTCATAGTTTCACCGTTTAACGTACCAGGTGAGAGCTACTCTTCAGAATGGTTGTCATGCTAGTTTCAAAAACTACAAAAACATGTGGGCTTTCTAGAGCTGAACAGTCAGTGCTGGCTGTGTGCCAGTATAAGTAAAATGTGCAGAAATGTAATGGCCCAGAGCAAGCTAATGAATGACAGTGTCGCACAAGATCTTCGGGGAACAACAAGAATATGCAGGTCTTAAATATTTATTTGTGCTTTTAGAGAATATGTAATATATTTTCTAATGAAAAACAAAGTGTTTTCAACTGGAAGCAAATATGATGTAAGTGAAAAGAAAGCAGTAAGGCATAAGATGTAAAATTGGAAAATACTGTTTATTCAGAAGTAACAGCATTAGTAAATCAATACTGTGAGTTATTATGGTTCCTACTGTTAAGCTGTGCATATACAGCTACGTTCTGGTTCATTGTTCACAAAAAATGGCAAGATACAACAGGTGAATGGCAGTGATACATTTAAATGTAGAGAAAGGGAAGAGAATAGGCAGTTATCGTGAGGAGGTGGTGCCATGTGTGCAAAGTTTGAGTACAGCTGTAGCCATCTAAATTCTGCAGTTGACCTGGATTAAACTGCCATTACTGAAGTTTTACCCTTTTTGTTGCCATTGTATGCATTGCCAGATTCTGGTGTCCTGAGCAAACTGATCTAGGGAGTGTCCTTTCCCAGGGCAGGGGGATTGAAACTAAATTACCTTTAAGGTCCCTTCCAACCCAAACGGTACTATGGTTGTATGATTCATGCAGGAGTATTGTTTTGATTAATGTTTATGTTCTATGCACATATCTGCAATATAGCACAGATTCAACATTGCTCTACAGAGATGCAGAACTTTACATCTGAACTTTGACTCCGAAACATGATGATGTCCATGGCAAATCACTATTGAAAGACTATTTAATGAGAAAATGTCCTGATGGTTTCGTTTACGAGAGGTGGGGAAAAAATCTTTGCAGTTGTGATAGCACTTGGTAACATTGAACTTTAAAAAACACAATGTATTTAAGTTAAAAAAAGGTTGGTGTTTGCTGTACTTTTAGCTTCTTTACTTCTTCAAAATTCCTATATTATTAAAGTGACAGCAGATACTTGTTTGTTTATCTGAGAAAGAGTGCTTTGGTACCAAATTAAGTGGATGAATGCTATTGTTTAAAACATATTGTAACAGTTCAGAAAGGTGTGTTGCTTTCTTCAGAACAGTTTTCCATTTAAAAAGAAAAACTACTTTTTTCCTTACATTTGTAGTCAGAACTGGGTTGCTTTCCAGCACAGGCTTCTACAGTGATTATAGTCAGGTGCAGAGGCACCAGCCATCATTTTGGAGGAAAGCAGTGAAGCTTTCTTTATTGGGTCTCATAGTAGGAAACCAAATAAAAGTTGCAATCTAGACCATTTATAAATTAAGGACCCTGCAACAGATACAAAGTGTTTATTCATGTACTTATACATATACCATAAAAACGGTGGTAATTAGCTACAGAGATGATATCCTCTCCAGTTGAAGTATCAAGTTTCAGTTCTCTCCTGCAGCTCAGTAGTGCAGGGCTGCTGTCTCACAGAGTTTCCTAGTGGAATAGTTCCAGAGTGCAGGGCTCCTGGAGGTGGTCTTCTAAAGGACTTTTATGGTTTCTGCAAGAATGAATTCTTGGAATAAGCTCGGAATGAACAGAATAATTTTATACTAATAGGCTATCCAAGGAACTTCTAACCTGCAAATTAAACATCATAGAATCATAGAATGGCTTAGGTTGGAAGGGACCTTAAAGATTGTCGAGTTCCAACTCCCTTGCCATGAGAAGGAATACCTTCACCCATATCAGGTAGCTTACTTAAAGTATCTGCATCATTAAGCTGTGAGTGTGGAATATGAGGAATATCAAAACCATTAGATATTAGAAACTTAGTGTTCTCTATGCCTGCTAATTTAAAAGTTTTTAAACTGTCATTTCTTGCTTTTTCAAGTCTCACGGAATTGTCATGGTTCGTAACTTGATGTTTCTCTTTATCTGGATCTGTCATGCCAGATACAGACAAAAAGTGAAGGATGAAAAATGCTGAATGTATATTGCATACAGAGAAAAAGAGCATTTGGAAAGGAAAACCAAACAGAACTCTGAAGTTTAAGTTATGTATTTGCCCTAATTAAAATGTAAGTTCTGCTCTGTTATAGTGAGGCTGGCAAAAGCATTTTTTCAGTGATCAACGCTAAGGTTGATAAAAGTCAAAGAACCTATGTATCCCACAATTGCATTAATTACATTTCACTAAATTCCTCTTAGTTTTTTCTGAAGAGTTCTTTAAGTAATCTGTTAGAACCAGTATTACAAATAAAGTAAAAATCGGAGGAAATATATTAAAGGCCTGATTTTATTTGAGCAAGTGACCGTTAGTAACAGGTGTACATCTGTTTTCAGAGTAATCTGTATAAATAAGTCTTTGGTCTCCCAATTTTTACATTAACTAATCATACATTAATGAGATGCCTTGCTCTGTGTACAAGGAGAGGACAGTGCCTGTTGCATACTCTGACTTTAGTAAGATGTTTAACACAGCCTCCTGTAGACTCCTTGTCACGATGCTGGTGAGTTGTGAGCTGGGTCAGTGGTCACTAAGTGGAAAACTGACTGGACAGCTGGTCTGTAGGAGTTGTGATCAGTGGTGAGATACCCTGCTGACAGCCAGTGACCAGTGGTGTTGCTTGGGAATCAATACTTGGAACAGTAGTGTTCAGACTGGATAGTGGGATGGAAACCATTCTCAGCAAGTTTGTGGATAGCACCCGAGTGGAGCAGACCAGGATTTTCTAATGTTAGACTGAATGGAGATCCCTCCCAAACTAAATTATGCCATGATTTCATGTAAAATGAAAATAACCAGTGTAGTGGTGCACAAAAGCACATGATCAAGAAAAGAGCATAACAAAATTTATATTGCTAATAGTTGTCATCAGTAGCCACAGCACGAATGCTCTGTGTTACAGACTGAATTTTCAGTGTTGCAGTTTCACACTTGTGCTTAAGGACAGTCAATGAGCAAATGTCTGTTTAAAGCAGTTCCTGAAACTGCTGCCCTGACACTGTCTTCATCAGTCGAGTGTCCCTTTTCTCCATAGCTAAGTGGGGACATTGGGAGTCTCGCTTCAGCCTAAGCATTGGTGTTTGCCCCAGTTCTCTACATGCAATTTTACATGTGGCTTGTGACCAAAGCTGCACCACTGGTTTCTTCTGCGAAATTTCATTTGCAAGCACTATCTGACATTGCTGAATTCCGTTTTCTTTCTTCGAGTCCCAGAATTTTCCCATGCCTTCCTCCTATTACAACTTCTTGCTGTCATAAATTAGCTTTTTCTTTCCCCATTCCCTGTTAAGGGTGGCCAGTCTTTGGACTTCTAAAGTCTACATACTGCCAACACCATATGTTGGCAACACCAACGCCAGAAGTTGCAAAGAACAGTGAAAGCAGGGAACTCTGAGACAGTTATCAGATATAGATGATAACAGTGGCTTCCTGACACTGCAAAACTCTACTGCATTATGGAACCATGCTCTAATCAGACCTTAGTCTCACCCAGCAGTCTGTTGAATCCATAGTGCTGTGCCACTTGCCAGTGGTGTGATGCAACAACAGTAGGTGAGCTGTGCAGTACCTCAAAAGCTGTATTTTGTCTTCTTTTTCTTTGATATCACGACAAAACTGATCAGAGAATTAGCTCTAAAGTAGAGTAGGCTATGTTCTCTGGCAGCTTGGAAAAATAAGCAAAGAAACTTATTTTTCTCTTTTCACAAAATCCTCTTTTCCCTACCTTTTCAGTGAAAGCTGTCTGCTCTGCTGTCAGTTCAAGCATTCTGCAAACCCTAACAAGCAAAAGGAGTCTGAATGAAAGGATAAGACAAAGTCTGGTTTTAACTAAAAACGTATGTAATGTAGGTATATTGCGGCCTCGGCAGTAATTGCTTAATCTTGTCATTCTTTTCTGTTGTGTTAAATTATTTCCAAATAGAGATATAAAAAGGTAGCAAAATGAATTAAATTAATTAGTTGAGTCTATTAGTCACAGTCCTCTAATAATAATGTAAAATGCAAATGCTGTATCTTTAGGAACTTCGCAGGGAATTTTGCTTCTTTGTTGTCATAGTGTAGAAGAAGCATATGTCAGCATTTGCCTTCTGCAGGCACTCAAACTGGTTTTGATTCTCACAGGGTGCATCTTGCAGGTCTGTTTATTCCTAACTTTCACAGTTTGAGAAGAGGACAACACTTGAACTTGCCAGTATACAGGAACTCTGATTTTCCTGTTTGTTTGTTTGTTTTAACTGTTGTGAGAGGAGGATGGATTGGTGATGTGGGGAGGAGAGGTTTGTACAGTGAAGAACTGGCTTTGAAGTGCACATTTCAGGATATCCACTGTTTAGATGCCAGAAGCTGTAGAATAATTTTCAAATGCTGACTGCATTACACTACTTGGCTCTGACGCACGTATTTTGGCAAAGAAAGTAGGGACATAATTTAAGGGATATAGAGTTTCTTTATTAGCATCAAAAGTAGTGTTGCCCACTACACCATGGCAGAGGCATTTTATTCAGGTGACCAACACATTCTAAAGATACCATAGCTATGTCGAGACTTGCAGTTATCCTTTTTTACTTGACATGTAGCTGACCACTGTCAGTGGCTAGAGCTTGTATTAAAGAAATAAACAAGGGGATTATAGAATCCCTGCTTGTTTTGAGGGTTCATTTTGTTCTGAAAAGAGAAAATCTCATTTTAAAACAATTAGTGGAGAAAATGCATCTTCTGTGAGAAAGGATCTTTAAGAATTCAGTTACATATGTAGTTACTGACCAATAAAAATCACTTCTTTTCCCAGAGGAAGAAGTTGAAAATTTCTATCATTACAGTCAGTGGTGGTAAGTCCTCATACTTTTAGTGGAAAATTATTCCTTCTTAACTGGTAGTATTTATTTTTTTAAGACATTTATCTCTTGGAAAGTTCAGTGTTACCATGCTCTGTGCCTATGTTGGAGGATTATTACTCTATCTTTGTGTTAAATATGACTACACCTTTTTCCCCTTCTACTTCTTCTTTGCATTTTTGTTTTGTTTTGGGTTTTTTTATTCTGTCAAGCTGCTGATGTAATTAAGGTTTGGAAAGAAGAGAGGGTGTGGGCGCCTGAAATTGTTAAAGACAGGTTAATTCTAAACATGGCTTTGCATGTTGACGTTTCCCAGTTAACAATCAGCTTCATAGTGGATTTCTCTTGAATCTTTGCCATGATATACTGCCAGCAAATGGGAGTGGTGAAAAATACTGGGAAGACCAGTGACTGCTAAAATAACACAAAATAATGGTGCTGTCATCACCTGTTGCCACAACATAGAATTCAACAAAAAAGGCATGCAACAGAAGACCTTAGAATATCATTGTGTATACAGATCACATTGAAGAAAATAATATATATTTTTTTATTCTATCCACAGATATTTGATAATTGGTCATTGTGTTTTATAGACTTCTCTGAAATGTTAAGAAACTGCTTCCATTTAATAAACAGGGGATTCAATCCTGAATATCTTATTATTCAAAGCAGTTGTTTTAGGCCTCATCTTGTAATTGGGATGAATTTAGGTATTTTAATCCTTTAATTAGTGTTCTTAATATTGGTAGGACATTGGAGAAGAAAAAGAAAGATGCATCTTTTTAATCTCTTTGCAGAACTATGCTTATTGCAATACTACCTTTCTTGGATAGATAAAGTTTGAGTATATTCTTCTTAAGACATCTTTTGGAATTTGATTCTGTCTCCATGATAGAAAGAAAAAGTTAAAACTTCTGTGGAAATTTTGGACAGCAGCAGATCAAAGATGAGTTTTGAGGGGTTTTTGTACTGCAAAAACATTAAATTTCTAGTTATCTGTATAAAGTACAATGAAATTTCTGAGCACTGCTTGCAAATAAGTACAAACTTTTTAATGAAAACCCAAATCCTAAACTGGCAACACGTCAACCTACTTTTGACAGTAATATGTTCTTTTTTCAACATGTGATGTTATAAATACTGAAACAGACAAAAACCTCAACAAAAATATATTTTAAAAGCTCAGGAATATTCAAACACTGGGTGAAAATCTAAACTTTTGGAGTCTTAATATTTGCTTTTCTAAAAAAATTAAATATTATTTTAGGTGTGTAAAAGATTAAGAATCTCTTTTGCAAAAATGTTTTTAGTAGTCTGAGTTATTGCAGTTGAAATTGGAGGAAACATTGTCTTAAATTTGCTTTTAAGTTAAACAGTAACATTGTCAAACAGTAAACCAGTTTGTTTTAAGGAGATTTTTCAGTAGCCGTCTGGAATGGACCTAGAACATTTGTACAACATCAGTTTACCTATATTTTGGATTATAAATCTTTCCATTAGGTAGGGAACTAAAGATAGTTGAGGTTTTCATAAAAATTTTATAAATTTTTATCAGCCACAGAGTGGCTTCACAGCAAATGGAAAAAATCATGGATTGTTCAGTTTATATTGCAGCAACAATTGGAGAGTTTGGAAAAAGCTGTTCAGCTGTCTTGATGGGAACCAAAACGTTTTCCTAAATCGTTCAGGTACAGATTAGCGAAGACAGGGCTAGAAAGCCACTTTACAAAACATGGTTTCATATGTTAAGGTGCAGCAGTTGTTCAAACCTACATGTCATTATAAACTTATTCTGAAATTTTGGCTTTTTTGTGGTCAGTTGTCTTATTTTCCAGGCAATGGCCATCTAATACTGATGTTTTCCCCCTGATGGCAAGTTAGCTAGTATTTTGGCCAAATTTCATGTATTTCTGTATTAATCACTGTTTTGAAACATAAGTTTATCGTCCTAAGTAGTGTTTCACAGCATATATACTTTATTTTGGGGTATATTTTATCTAAAATATTATTCATAGATCTTGAAGAAAAGGAAGTTTGCAAACCGGAATTACTCCTCTTGATATTTCTGAAACATTTCTTCTCATAAAAGCAGGAAATTGGAGCCATTGAAATTGAGTGAGCCATTGAAATCCTCACCCTAGGATAGCTGGCCACATTGTGACTGCATGGTTTCCCATAGTGTAAGAGACTTCACAGTACATTTTTTCCACTTCTGCTTGTTCATAGTATTGTTCACATCAGCACCTGTTCCAAAGCCACGTGCTCTAAGCATCTCAAACAGTAGTTGTTCTATGTATTGCATGTATATTTTTTACAAATTTTTTATGTTTTTTTTAACTGTTTAGATATTTTTACCCAGAAGAATTACTTTTTTTTGTTGATTCAGAAGAAAAATAAAGTTTTATTCTACATTATGTTTGTTCTTTGTGATGGTAATATTTTAGTACCATTCCTATTCCTGCAGTTAGGTTTGTCTTTGGGCAAGTTGTTTCTTTGACAGTTTTTGCATCCCAGGAGTGTCTTGGTCAAAGGTAATGTATTTTAAGTGTAACATGGACTAGTACATAGAAAATTACCATTATCTATATTACACATTCAGCATTACTATGCATATCTCTATTTACTTTCTCCACCTGAGCTGAAACTGGTACTGTAGTTTCATTATCCATACATCTAGGTACTTCAGTAAGTCTTTCTTTTGATGGTAAAAATCGTTTTAAAAATTCACATCTTATTAATAACTGTTCAATTATTCTTAACTTCAGGAATTATGGGACAAAAGTAAGCATGTTTAATTGAGTTTTTTTAGTCCCCTAATTTTATTTATTCATGCATGTTTCTCCTTTATTTATATATGGAAATAGATTTGACTCCTGCTTTAAATCAGATCTTTCAAATGAGAAATGAAAGATGCATGCCTTTGTAATAAATGATGAATAAGTCTGTCAGCTGTACACTGGGTCAAGCATCATGTACACTATGTACTAGAAAAGAACTTCGTGAGAGTAAGTTTGAGGTGTAACACTAATCCCTCAAAATTTATAGTCTTGGGGAGAAAGTTACTTCTGCATACTGCTCATAGTAGAGACTTTTCTCGAAGGATAAATCTTCCAGCCACACCTGCTAGCTAATGTACATTCATTGAGGCAGGTTATTTGCTTGTTTATGTACCTCACCACAAATGCCTTGGAAGGCATGCTAGCTTGTTTGGAGATGTGATTAACTAAAACTTTCCTAGGGAAGTCTGAAAGGTTGGAATTTTGATAAGAAATATGAAGATTATAAATTTTTTTTACATACTGAGAAAGATCTAAAGGGATCGTTTAGACAATATAATCAATTTTTGAAACCTTTTTACTTTGTATATATCTTTTATGTATTTTTCTTTTGTTACCTACTCCTTTGTGAAAGGACCTAACGCAAAACCCAGGGAATTTGAAGATGACAATCTCAGTGAGTTAATATAATGACCTGTGTGATCAAGTACCAATAACTAGAGTAATTTAGAATACACTCCAGCTGCTGTGTTAAACAGCTTTTTTTATTCCATAAGGGCCTTAGTTTGATGATATAAGCTTTCAGTGCACCCTGACTGCAAGGCTGTAATGTACACAAACTGCTTATTGATCCTGCAGCAGCAACAGAACTTAGTCAAAATCCTACTGGATATTGGTGTGCATTCTGTGCAAAGTAAGGTAAAAAAGGGCCAGGATGGGCAGATATGTGACTTCCTTTGCAGTGAGTGCTGCGACTCCTGCAAGAGCAGCACTGCGTCCTGGCCAAAGAGGCACGTGCTTGGCTTTCCATTTTCTACAGGATTTCTTGTTGTGTGATATTTACTCACTGCAATGTTGAGTAGTACACAAAGAGCCATAAATACCTAATCTAAGATCAGGATCCATTCTATTTTGGCTCTCCAAATACTGAGCAATTTGTAGCTTTTGCTGATAAATCCAAAGTACTAATGCCTCAGGTAGTATTTCCATTTTTCAAACTTCTGTATGTCATATTTTTAATTTGTATTTTGTTGAAACTCTTGTAATGGTAGAGTCCTTAAGGACAGGTCAGAAGGCTTATAGACTGTTGAATGTGTGACAAAGAGGCCATAAAGAATCTGGTCAGATGTAGCTAATTAAAGGTAAATGAAGGACAGCTGCTTTTTATGTTGCCAGCACATCTTTGATCTGCTCTACCCCTCAGACCTCTGTGAGCTAGGTAGTTAAATACGAACTAGGAGGCCTATTTTAAAGACATTAAAACCCTCCAGGGCAATCGAGTGACAGTCCAAGCAACCATAAGCTGTTCGCTTTATTCATTAGAGAACTTTAAATGTGTCAAGAAATAAAATAATGTCCATGCTCTTAGATCAGCATTAGCAATGAAGATTACAACAGCTCTGGGACGTATGAATGGGCAAACTTCTTATGAAAACAAGTTTACTGAGAAGCATTTTACTGTGGCAGCAAAGAAAATATCAGTTACACATTTTTGTTGCAGGAATATTGATTCAATCTGCATTGAAATATCCGAAGCAGTAGTGACACAAACATCACATAACCCAGGACTGACCTCAGTGGTCCCTTCAGTTGCCGTTAAAAAACTTCCATTTCAGACACACATGAAGGAAAGAATATGTCACGTAAGTGACATAATAGCCTGTAATACCTGCTGAAAAATTTATGGAGAATTTGCACAATATATAGCTTTTCACTTGTGTCTAGAGACTCAGATACTGAAGTTTGTAAACTGCAAGTGTTTATTTTATAACTCAAAGTTTTAATGTTAATATAGCTTCAGAAAGACTAACTAAAGAAAAAAATCTGTTAGCTATATAAACAATTTTTTATTGCTAGTCATTTTGGAAAAAGTGACTTTGCACAGAAGTATTTGTGAATCCAACTCAGTGTATTTTTTGAAAATTGTTTGATATCTTAAATTTTTAAGCTATTTTTAAACAGGAATTTAAATGATAGTTAAAATTTAGCAAATTCCTGTGACATTATAAATGGTAAATTCTGGCGATCCATGCCATATTGTCTCAATAATATTTAAGATCTTGAAGAAAAAATTTGCTTCTGTTAACGTTGTTTGCTGTGTTTTTCTCCATTATCTTTTGTGTCAGTACCTAGATGTTACCATGTTTGACTGCATAATCAAACCCTCCATGCTATTTAGCCCCACTGAAACAGCTTTGATATTTTAAAATCAGGTAAAGGTGGGAAAAGTTTAGAATTCTAAAACTGTCTTTTTGACTGTATCATAAACACAAATTTTGTGGGTCTTACCATAAAAGGAACATTTCTATGTAGCATTTTGCCTCAGAGAGGCTCTGTGTGAGTAGTGCAGCTCAAACTTCATGCCTGTGAAGGTAGTATATGCTACTGGAGTCTGGAAGATCCGTTCTTCCAAAGACATGTACCTGTAGTAGAAGATTCTTTGTCACTAGCCACTGATTTTTTCTGATTGATTTGACAATTCCTTCTAGTCTTACTACAAATATATTTAACTATGCATAATTTTAAGTCAAATCGACCCTCCAAATTGTCATAGATTTCTTTAATGGCAGATGTATAATTATTTCTGCAGTCAACCCGTGGGCATGACCCTTATCAAGTTGGTAGGTCTGTGAAACAGGGAATTAATTTTTTCATGTTAAAGTAAGCAACAAATAAAAAATCAAATTAAACTGGAAGATGGCCTGTGTTTTTACTCAGTACTTAGAGAACATAAATGAGCATTGAGCAGTTTACATGAAGCATGTTAAGAGATTAGTAGAGCTGTATTTATTGGCAATAGTAGATACAAAAATGTGGTTATTGCTGGCAGCATGAGCATAATTTCCTGATTTGATTGATTGTACCTTGACTATTGAAGAAAGCAAACAATGAAAAAATTAGTGCTAAATTTAAAGCAGTTTGCATACATGCTTTGAATATTAAAGCTAGATATTTTTTACCTTGAAGCAAGAAATACGCTGATGAAATAATGCAGAATTCTGCTAAATATAAGTTTGGTGGAGATTGTTGATTGAGAATCCATTGTTTTGATGGGCATATTTACAACTATCTCACTTACATTGAATCAACATGTATCAGCTTGGCTGTGTGTTACACTAAAAAAAAGTCTGTACTTTGGTAGAACTACTGTGAAAGGGAATTACAGTAGTTTGATAGGACTCTGTCACCAATCTAAAGATCCAATAAAAATAAGTCAAAAAAAAAGAAACTAAAATATAAGAATGATCTCTGGGGAGGCGGGAGGGTATATTTTTTTCATTTTTCCAACAAAATCCCTGAGACAAGATATATACCTTCTCAATGTGTTCCTTATTGACAAATGCTGAATTGCAAATGTTGCTTTATCATTACTACAACAACCTCTCAGTGCTTGTATATGCATGTATTATTGCAAGATGGAATTTGCCCTTCCAAAGGCTGTAAAGCTTTGTGCATGTGTGCCCAGGTATAGATCACAATTTAGGTTTGAGTATCTTTTATTCAGAGCATGACCATTTAAGAAGATGCATACCATTTTCTGTCTTTATTCACTTAACTGCTGTAATCCAATTTTCAAGCTCAGCAAAAATAATATACTACAATTACATTCCTTTTATATTTGCAGTAGAACTGGACAGTTTCCCATCTGGTAATAATATTCTTTTTAGCTGGGCAGGCAGCAGAGAAATACAGGAGATACTAAGTAAGAATTGTGAGCACCAAGGATGAGCAGTTTGAACTTTCTGATATGAGCACTGAGCATGAGCATGTTTCTAGCTAGGTCTGTGTACTGGGACTTGGAGGCTGAAGGGGGTTTATGACTGAGCAGCAACTGATTTAGACAAAATGCTGCCCGAAACTCTCATTTCCAGCTCCCGTCTTCCACACACCTAGGATGTGATTCTCCTGCCCTTGAGGAATCTTTACTTGAAACCTTGAAGATTAAAATGTTTGTTTGCTATACCATATAACCAAGGAGCCATCATTATTTCAACACAAGCTGAATTAGTTTCATGAAGAGAGCTCCAAGAACACTTACCACTTTCAGCACAAATACTATGCACCAAACAAGAAAAATTTCCGTCTGCTGCTGAAGTCCAGGGTGGTTTGTGTTTGGTTTTTTTGAAAGCCAGGTAATTACTGTTCCCAGCCCTACTTTTGGGGATAGGAATTCCAGATAGCAGTGCTACGCTGACAGGTTGCAAGTGTTAGGGAACACTGTTGCCTAGCAAGAAGTTGAGCATGACCCAGCTCCTCCTGTCGACTTGCAAAAAACTTCTATAATGTGACAGTAAACCAACAGCTCCTCCTGGGATCCTCCTGTGATCAGCCAACACATTTCTAAACACAGACATCCTTGTCTACACCAAGACGAAAATCATATTCAACACTTGTTTCATTAACATGTTTTCTAGTCTATTTTCTCCGTATAGACTAGGTCTCTGAGGAAGAATGACTCATGAATACAGCACTACCATTATTGAGGACTTTTTGGGGTAACTTTCCATTTCTCCACATTTTCTAAGGAAAGCATTGATTTGGCTCATTACCTAAAACATTAATTAATGTTTGTGCGGAGCTCCAGGGTACCATTAGTTAATCCCATACCACATCACGAAATAGAATCCTGAGCAGGAGTTAAAATAAGTGTCACTTTCTTAAGTGAAGGCTAACGGGTAGATCTTTCTCAGCGCAGTCTATGCATGCTGTTGAATAGTTTCCCTTGGAGCCTAGTTGGTGTGTACTACAGTTGAGAAGGCCACAGTATGACTGCTTCCCTAGGAAAGGAGTGAGCTTTGGCTACCCAGTGAACCTAACCTTTAGTGGACTTTTCTGAGGAAGATACACCCTTATGAAAGAGGTAAAAGCTTTATGTGTCTGTGAAGTCAGACAGCCAGCTGATAGAAATTAATTAACCCGTGCAGAATTGCCTGTAGGGATGCTTTTTTCCAGGCATTGATTGTTTATGAAACAGTGCTGTTGCAATCAGGAAGAGAGTCCATGCTTCATCTTGTCAAATGGAGTGCTTTAGCCAACAGAAAATAATATTTAAGAGAAATTTGTCATTGTTTTTATTAGGATACCAAGATCAACACAAGATTCTTTCTGTCAGACTTATATTCTCAGAAGGAAATGCATAGTACACATAAAATATTTATGATCATTTCGTACATTGTAACTATATCTATGTAAAAGCCAAAATAAATATCAGCTGTCCCAGCTATACAATATACAGTGCCTGATGTGTTTATTGCCGCATTTTCTATGACCAGTCTCCTGTCTGTTGTGTTTCTCCAGTGACTGTGTTATTCCAGGGAAATGAGTAACACAAGGGGAGGAGAGTGCATAATGGCCCCTACACTGTAGGGGGTTGTCTGACCTAACACATGGATCGTGCTCTACATCTCTTGAATCTGGGTTGAATCTGTGTTCATGTAATATGCAGAAAACACACAGAGGGTGAGATGCTCAGGTTTCTTTGAAAGACAAATCAGTGTCTATCACAGGCACTTCACTCTTTTCAGTTCATAGCTTTGAGGATCAACGAAATGCTGAAGATAAGAAGGTAGGTCCTCTCATAAGGAGGTCCAAAGCCCAAATGGTTCTGGTTTTATCTGTGTTATTTTGCAAGAACTGTTAGCTAGAGTGCATTATTTTTCTCCCTATGCAGTGAATAGATGAAGTATGGAAACCCTTGCAGACACAAGGAGAGCTATAATCCTGTGCTGCTGAAATCTCAAACTTAAACATTTTGCGAGATAGATTGTTAGAATTACACCACATTTTAAACAGTGTCATAATATTCTCAAGCCATGTATGGTTATTGATACAAGACTTGTGAGAATGATGGAATAGAGCAACAAAGAACAGAGGAACTCAAAATAGCCACCAGTCACCAAAATGTTTGCATTGAAGAGATGTATGTGAAGATGGCCAGTTTGAAATTTTGAGTGTGAACCTTGTAGAGGGAAATGTAATGTAATCCATAATGGGAAACAATTTAAAGACAGAAGATATTAGTTGGGAAAGGGAAAATGCTTTACTGAGGAGGGTCAGTTTGGGGGTCAGCATTTTCTGTCATTTTATTCCCTCCATGGGCTCAGTTACTGAGCAGAATGTTTTACATAACAGAATCCTGGACTTCCCTCTTGGTTGTTGATATTCCACTTGTGTACACTCAGAGCATGTCAATGATGACAGCTGGTTATTTCTTCAACATGCAGATTTTGATTATGTCTTGTTTTATGGTTAGTATTTGGTTTTCACAGGGGATGTTTTCCCACCCAGAAAACAACAAATGTTGGACTGACCCAGTAATTGTTCTGTCCTATATTTCCTTTGGGCTCTTGTTCAGCTAGTTGGATCTGAGTTGTTTTAAACATAATTAGGCCATCATAAATCACTCTGGGTTAGTTTGTGTGTGACATCACCAAGGAGACCCAATGGAACGATTAGAGTATTTTTTTGGACAATGTATATGTAACTATGTTAACTACTTTATCATGGAAATAAAGTTTGTATACAGTAGTCTTTGCAGTGACAAGTTAAGATATATTGCACTCTGATAGAGCTGTTTAATAAATTAGATTTTCATAGTGCTAATTGAATTTGTCACAAAGCTGATGAACATTGGCTAAAGAAAGAGCAATATATTTTATTTTATTGAGCACATCTCAGAGTGCTTGTAACTTAGTAGGGCCACCACACTTTCTGGGCAGGCTATCAAGTAGGATGTTGTAATGATTTGCATGACTACTATAGTAGATGGAAAAATGTAGCTTGTGTTTGTAGCTATTCCATTAGTGTCTTGCACAGTGTGCAGTCCTTTGGTGCTCTTCAGAGAACTATGTCATTATCCTGGCATCTTTTGAAGAATTCTGTCTGGTGAAATCAAGTAATTATACATCGTTTAAAACCTGGTGTGTAATTATATGATGAGACAAAGGAAGGACTGAGAAAGGCAGATAACCAATAGAATCCTGAAGTTATCAAAACAGAGCTCTTGCCAAGGACCTTGGAATTCATCTGATTCAGTTGCTGGAAAAATGCCTGATTTAAAAATTGTCCTATGAGGACCAAGAAAATAGAGCCAAATTCTGGCACTCTACAGTTTTCTCCCAAAATGGTCATTAATGCTGCAAAAACAGAATAGGGTGAACAACCCTTGGCCCCCTACTGTAGGCTCTGTCTGCCAAAATAAGATGGAATAGAAGATCAAAAATGGGGAGAGGAGGAAGGTTGGAAAAGGAGAGCCTAGAAAAGGAGGGTGGTTGGAAAGAGAAAAACTCATAGGCTGTGCCCCCTGCCAGCACTGAAATACTCCATTGCAGCTCCACTCGCAAAGCACCTGTTGGCAGCTGTTGGAGCAGTTTATAGGTTTTGGGACAGTTCCCTTACATGAAATGTGATATGGTCTTACTTTAGTAAAATAGAAACAGTTCCTGGACAATAATTAAGGCAGTAAATATACCTGCACAGAAATAACAAAAGCTTTTTCTTCCATTAAAAAATTTATATATTAATTAATGAATGTCATTACTACTAATATTAATATCCTTTGGGTGATATCACCTACGTTGTCTTCTTTTTATCCAGAATTGAAAAACAAAACAATGTTTCATGGAGTGAAAAGAAAATGCAGGAAAACATTGATAAATATTGACTTGATACTGTCCCTCAAACTCAGTGGCAGGAAACAAGCTGGCAGGATGTGGGAAGTCTCCATCACGTGAAACTAAGTGCTGATGATGAGCAGTGGAGCAGGAAGCTGAAGAGCCAGGACTAGGCATCAGCATCAGCATCAGCACAGGGCAGGACAGGACAAAGAACCAGTGAGGCTGCAGCTCAGATGCTCAGGAATCAGAGTATCATCTTAACATCAAGTTCATCTGAGCCAGCAGTGCAGTCCTGCAGTGTCCTTAGGAATTATTCTTATGCAAAGAAGCAAGTACCAACCTGAGCTCCCTTCTTTTGCTGCTCTCAGTAAGACTTAATGTATTTATTTATGATGCCAGTCAAATGTCCCCACTGTTCTAAAGTCAGAAAATTGAGCAAAAACTAAGAGTAAATTGATTGCATCACTAAAGTCCTCACTTTCCCCACTCTAATGAACAACTAGCACCATTTACTGTTGAAAAGCCCGGTGGTTTATATACACTACAAAAGAGCGTGTTTAATATATGAGGTGTATAAGTAATGTATCATTAATTATATGTTTGGGTTTTTACTTTACTTTTCAAATTTCAAAAACTACTGGAGTCAATGAAAATTAAATTACCATTTGTACAAATGTTTATTACGCCTTTCTTTATTATTCTTTTGTAGGTCTTGTAGAAATTTGCCTGATGCATCCCCTTGATGTAGTGAAAACAAGGTAAGATCATGCTTGAACAGGTTTTGTTGACACTGGAAGATATCCAAATTACAAGCTGTCAAAAAATAAAATCCTAGAACTTCTCCAAGTAAGACAACTTGTGCCTTTAATGACATTTATATTTACTTACCTGTATCTGCAGCATTTGACAGATGGAATTTGAGTAGCATGGCACATTTCTGATTAGAGGTCATCTAAAGGTGTTAAATCTGCTTAGGACATGTATTTTACTCTTGTAACACAATGGTATGACATGAAGATGGCTAAAGTTAAATTCACTTACTATATGTAATATCTACAGTAATGTTTTTATATGTAATTGGGAAATACCATATTGCCTCCAAAATAATTTTCACTGATTTTTTAATAAAACTAATAAGGGAAGGTGTTCCATATTCTCTTTGTAAGCTAAATAACTTCATTATTTTATCTTTTTAAAAACCTTTTTATCTGTATTTTGTTTTCTGAATATTTGTTCTTATATGAGTATAAATTATTAAATGGCCTCATAAACTTGCTCAAGTTAGTTTTTTTTAGTGTTGATCACTGAAATGAAAAAAGAATAGTTGTGTTTCTAGTTTATGGAATATCCTTTTATTTTCTATGCTTTTTTGTTTTTATATAAATTCACAAGTGAGTGTGACTGTACATGAAAAGCAAACCAGAATGGAGAAGCATACTTTTAGAAGGAGAAAAGTATTCATGCTATGTGTGCTAAGCAGTGCTGATAATTACCATATACTTCTCCTGGAGCTGTGTCTAGGTCCCAATCTTCTGGGTAGAAAAGCTTCACTAGGAGACTAATGAGCCCCAAACAAATGATGAGGACAGCTGAGGTCTCTGGAATATGCTTGATATTGTCAATTATGACTTCATAGTCTAGTTCCAGTTAGCCAATGTGAGCTTTTAAAGGATAAATTTCTGGCCTCTTGTTTAAATCACGTTCTCTGATTTGCCCAAGGCCTTGAGATGCCTTTTTATGCAGGTTGCATTTTGCAGAAGGGGGTCCTCTGTCTGTGGTCATTGTCCAACATTGGGAGACAATTATTCAAGCTCCACCTGCATTAACTGCTGCTGAGGTGCTGTAGGTTCTCCTTGGGGCTTGGAGTTTGCTCAGGCAATTCTTCCATATCCCTTTGTAACATGGAATGTGTTGATTCATATAGAGAAAGTGCACCTGGCAGTTTTGAAGATCCTCTCTGCCTCTCCAAGAACCACTGAAACAATACTATTGAAGCAAGACTTACATAAGATTGAAATGAAAGGCTCAGAAGCAACAGGTTACGAGAAAAACAAATACAAGACCAAATTTACAAGAAAAAAATCTGTCTTGCTCTGCTGTCAAGTGGTCCCCAAAGGATGTGACTTCATTTTGGCAGGTTGTGCTATAACTCACCTATAGCTTTCAAGCTTTGGTTTTACTTCTTCCTATTTTTCTATTTGTACTAAACTAGAAGTTATGTTCTTTTGTAATATAAATGTAGATCATTCATAGTTTAGTATAAGCCACATATCATAAGTCAGAAAATGCATTAATTGTACATCTGTACCTGCAGTCAACAGACATACTTTCACTTTTCTGATAGAAACCACACAATCAACTCTCAGAACACAAGGACAGATTTCCCCATTTCTTTTTAAGATTTTACTGAGTTTTACACGCTTTTAGTAGAGAAAAGGCTTTTCAGATCTGAGATGCAGAAATGTAAAGCATTAAAGAATATATGGGGATATTTGTGAAACTGTAACAATCCTTAAAAACACAATAAAAAGTAGTAAAAATTAGGCAACCCTTAAATGTGAAGTATGAGTCCACAAACAGTGGAATTTTTAGAAGAAATAAAGAAGTAGGAAAAAAGGAAAGAACAGTAGCTATGCAGAAAAAAATCAGATTATAGATCAAAGTAAAACTGAGGGGTTGAAACAAATAAAAACAAATTTCTTCATTTGAAGAAACTTCTATTGATGTTAACTCTTCCATTGAGTTAGCTGCAGCTCTTTGCAGAAGTGGGCAGCACCCAAGTGGTAGTTTTTCTAGTTTGTTGATGCAGATGTATTCAGAGATATTACACAGATTTTGCAGTAACTTTTCTGCAGATCTCAGCAGATGGTAGTAGTTGGAAATACTGACATTTTGAAAACAAATGACAAAACCAAGAACAGAATATCCTTTGATCTCATCCATCATTTTGTTCTATGTTCTTAACCTCATCCTTCTTCCTTTCATTTTGTAATGGTCCAAATTTACTGCAGCAGATTAATTCTTTGATGGCCTTGAAAGTTCAAATGAAACATCAGTTTTAATTCTGAACTTTGGACATAGAATATTTTCTAATACATTTTCATTGACTTTATTCCTTTCTTGCAGTGCCGCTAAGTATTGTTGTGTACTTAATCTTCCCCAACGTGGTATTGATAATCTGCCATTTCCTAATCGCTTCCTGCTATTATAGTTTTGGTGATTGGTTAGGGTTTTCTTCCTTTTGTTTAGGTGAAAGGATGTATGAAAGCACCATTTGTTGTTTAATTTTTAAAGTGCTTTGAATTTCCTGACTTATTTTCTAGAAGTGTGTTTCATGAAAAGAGTCCTGTGGCCATTTCAAATTATTGGAATCTCATTGGTCTGAGTTACTGTTCTGAAGGGGTTTAGGGAAGATGTCAGAGGCTCACATCTAGTGGGCTGGTGTCTTAGTGCTTCATTGATATTTTGTGAATGTGTATGTTTTTAATAAAAAATTGGAGCAAATAAAGTTTCTGTCAAAGATTATTTTGAAACCCTGGAAAATGGTTTGGCTCCTTTACGACATTTTGCAATATCTTTTCTGTGTTTAGCAATTTTCTATTATTCTACAGTAACAATGCTAGATTTGTTTATCTGCTCACATCAAGGGAGGAACAGTATATAAGTGCATGCCTATAAACCATAGAGAATCCAAATGCTTAATGAAGTGGTTTTTCCTAAGTGTACGTCTGAAAATAATTTTTTTTCGCTGCTAGAACACCAAAGATCACTACCCTAAGAAATTCCTGTTAGCTAGATAGATGAAGATAACTATGATCCGTTGTTTTAACTTTATGAGTCCCACTTATTCTTTAAATAAAACTCTTTTCTCAATTGCAAGATATATTGGAATGGTTTCTGATGAGATATTATTAAAAAAGATGTGCTGAATCTTTAATGTTTTTGTAGAACAGTCTCTAATAGCTATTTTATCTATCAGTTACCCTTATGATTAATTTAGCCATTAAATAAAGTACTGAATCTCTGTTCTTGTCCTCCTAAATACAGAGTCTGGTAAGTTTTGGAATGTTCCCATGCATGAGCAGTGACAGCAGTAGCAAGACTTTTTTGGTACAGATACAGTCAAGACATAGGGGGTCTACTTTTTAATTAAGAAATCTAGATGATCTTTCTTTGCTAGAAAGTGAGGGCAGAGAAAATGTCTCAGCCTGGATAAAGAATTAGGTTTGCTTACTTTGTACCTTTTTTGTGTCTTAAGTGTAATATAGGCTGTAATGTCATTTTTATCCATGAGACTTTCAAAGGATGACGAAATGAAATATTAGATCATGACACATAGGACAAGACATTGCCATCTATATTACTTTAAAATTAAAAATGCCAGGTAGAGTTTATCCTTTGTGTCCTAGTGGCATATGTTTTGGCTCAAACAAATAAACAAAATTCAGAAATTAATAGCATTTTATTGTTGGATAATTAGTATTTAGGCAGAAGCTCACAGACGCAGTTGATGAGAGAAAGGGAGAGAATTACAGGGAAGTGTATAAAGTCAAGGGAAAGCTAATTGTATTTGAGGAATCAGTCACACAAGCCTGACTGGTAACTGGAGGATGTTACTGTGGTCTGTCTGACAGTTCCAGGTTATGTTCTGAGGTAAGCTGGATTCCCAGGAAAGAAACCCTGTTTATTTTTTTCATTTCCCTACTACTAGGTTGCTGGCATAAAAATGACGTTTTCAGGAGCTCCGTACTACATGCACTAACAGAATGTTCCTTGCTATTACGTCTCAACACTTCAAAAAATGCATGCAACCAATGGTCATATTGGAAAATTAGAAATACAAGTAGAAATAAAATTTTAGCTAATGTTGCCTAAGGTTTATAAGTTGATTCCCTTTCTATGTGCATTCTCTTTTTCTGTGATTATCACCAGTATTTACACAGCTGAATTTTATTGATTACACTGTTCTTGAAAACAATTTCAATATTTGCCTTGCAAGTATTCATGAAACATAATGGAGTAGAAATAGTCATTTTGGATGTGACTTGGTGTTGTGTAGTTAGGAAATGGAAACCTGACTAATTTTTTTTAACAGTTATCTACATGACAGAATTTAATAGAAAACACAAATGAAGAAATATATGACTATGTGTTTTCAAATAATAGTTAAAAAAATAAGAACACATCATCAAAAACTTTCAAATGCATCTACAAAGAAAATGTGTAAACAGGAAAAATGTTATGTGAATTAGATGAATCATTTATTTCTCTATTCCATTTTGATAGTAATTTGACATCACTATACATTTTGAGAAAAATATTTGAAAGAAAGATAATTTCTCTCACATCACACAAATACCTTATTTTCCTCCAGATCTGTGCTGATTTTAGTGGAGATAAATGAGTTCATAGCACTGGAGTATTTAGAGGCTTTTTACTCTTGGACAATGTATTCAAAGAGTGGTAAATGTTATGCCAAATACCATCTAAAAGACTTGGAGAAAGTCTAGTTTATTGTTTTATCAGTGGAATCATCAGGGTAACCTTTGTCCTAACAATATAAACCTATATTCAATGGTCAGTTTTTAAATACTTCTCTAGTTAACTTAAATAATGACCATTCCATTTGATTTTTTCTCTATATTTGAACAGTCTTAGCTATTTTCCGATATAGTTGTGCCTTCACAACGCAGTCTCACATTGAGATGAGTGTGCAATTTCAAAATCAATGCATAAAGGACACACAGGAGACATTCTTTAAAAGATTTTACTTCAATCTGTCAGGTGAATAAGTTGTTAAGTATAGCTTGTTTTCATGATCAACCTATCCAACGTCCCTGGTTTTTTCTTAAAACTGTTTCTCACCTTTTCAGGGAGGCTGCAATCCATATTGCTCTGCTTTGACACCTCTTCACATAGTTCAGCATTAGATCAGAATATTCACATGAACTGACTTTTGATCTCATGTGTGATCCCAAACATCAACACTTAAAATATGAGGGGAATAATTCACCTTAAAAACTGTGGAGAAAAATTTTATGTAGTCAGGACCGAGATTTTATCCTTTGCTACTCTTTCTGAAAAATTCTAAACCAACATCATGAATCTAAAGCCTCAAATTTAAAAAATAATTTGGGATCTAAATCGAGGTTTGGAATCTGCAATACAGACCCATTTCTAGTTATCAACTGTTCTGCTGATTTGTGTGCATGTTTATCCATTCTGTTCTTTTGTTCCAATTCTGTCATTTTGGTCTTATTAAAAAAGTTCAGCTTACTACATGTGTTTCCGATCTCATTCCATCTGTTATTTTGCAAGAGCTACTTCCTTTATATCTCTAATTCCTCTTTGATTTTTGGTCTTTTTTGTTTGAACGGGCAGAGGTGGAGCTTGTTTCTGAAAAACATTGGTTAGAGAAGAGTTCATTGTCCTTATCCGATGTTACCATTTCCAAGTGACCATAGTTCACTTGGTTTGCATCAGGCCATGTTAAGTTCATGTTACTCGATGCAAACTGCTCTAGTTAGATTGGTAAAAGTTTTAAGCAGAAAATATCTGTCTTCCTATCCTGGGAAAATTATCAGGATACCAAAATATTCTGTATTGGAATGAACAGTTGAACTCTCAGACGACTTAGAAAAACAATGAGTTATGGCCAATGAAACTTTGTGTAATTAATTTTGGATTTTGGAATTTTTCACTTCCTTTTTTTTTTCCTTTCTTTTCAATGACTTTTAAGTATTTTTTAACTAGAAAACCAGAAGGTTTTATTTGAAAATGTAGAAAACAACATCTATTGTTATCTAAAAGAAGTGTATAAAAATATATTGAAACTGATAGTTTTTTGAGAATTTTTTTTTCTTTTTTAAGAAAAATAACCGAGAAAAATAATCCCTGACCAACTCAGCATAATTTTCTTATTTCATCCAAATGTCAAGGCTTTTCTCTGGGATTAGATTTCCTTGATTTATCAGTGGTCTTTGGCACAATTTTTCACAAGGCTTGTGTGCATATTGCAGTTTATACTCTGGTTCTGGCATTTGAATTTCAGCCTTGAAATACTTTGGATATTTACGTACAGATCCAAATTTTTTATAATGAGGACTTTATGGTAATTTGGATGTGGATGTGATCCAGTACTCTGTAATTTGCCCTTCTTTTTCCTTCTATGTACAATCTGTTAGGAATTAATGAGGGCACATGGGCTAATAATTCCTGCTAGATATACTATTATTTCCTGAATTAAAGAACAGTATTGATGTACACTGTTAAACAGATGCTCTCATTTGCAGCGCTGGTCAAAGTGATTTCTGTTCCTATGTGCTTTTTTTTTTTTGTTATTCATAGGCATACCACATGTATATTTTATAAAGAGTTTCAAGATCCTATGGGATAAAAGGAGCTGTGTAAATGTGGCTTCATCGTCTCCTCGTGTGATACTGTGTTATTTGTGATCAAACAGTAGAACTGCTTGATGATATCCCTATTTCAAATCAGTGTAGATTTTTGGAAGATCTATAACATATATTCTTTTCTTGATTTTAAAATAATTCTATGCCTTCTTTGATAAATATTGAATTTCTGCATCATCAAATCAGACTGCTACATATCTCTTAAGCTTTTCTTTAATTTTGATTAAACATTCTGCCATATGCTCTTGATTTTTTTTTTTTTAATTAATAGTAGGTGCTTTTTTAAACTGAAATAATTTCTGTTTGACAGCATGGCATGATGATAGCATGCTTTGGGTTCCATGTTATCCATGCCATTTCACTGGATTTGCCCAAACTTCCCTCAGTTTCTTGAGTCACTTGTGAGCTATAACAACCTGGAATTTCTAAAACCCACAAAATAAACCATGTCCACCTTCAGCATGCTCAAGATAGAGCAATAATCTCTATTACAGAATCCTTTCCTTGTTTGTGAAGATTTCAGGTGGATAAAATGAAATAAAAACAACTCTGGATGCCCAGTTAGTTACTTCCATACTTCAGGAGTGCACCAGAAGGCAGTGAAATGGCTCCATGTGCAGGAAGCAAGTGGCGAGACCATCATAGGAGAATTGAGAGAGGCATAGTAGACGGGCTAAGCTTTTCAGACAAGGAAGCAAGTGGACAGTCTACCAGAGGGAGCAAAAGAAAAAGCATGCCAGAGCAAGCAAGAATGTGTTTTCTTGCATAATTTCTTGTCAGCCCAATAGATGAGGAGGGGATGTTTTGGGTTTCTAGAAGGATGGTGGATCAAAGCTGACTTGGAGTGGCCTTAGTTCTCTTCAAGATGTAGTATATACTTTTGTTTGAGATTTTTGGTTTGGTGCATCTTCCCATGAGAGTGTGGTGCCAATAATGCCAAGGTCAGAGATTCAATCCTCGTATGGGCCATTCACTTAAGAGGAGGACTTAATCATCCTTCTGGATCCCTTACAGCTCAGACAAATTGGTGATTCTGTGGGAAGATCTTTTACATTCCTCAAGCACAGCTCTGTCTGGTTGAACCCTTACAGATGACTATTTAATTTGGGGAATAAATGGTAATCATGCTAGAAGACATATTGAATATTATCCATCCTGCTGTTAACAATCCTTTTGTCTATGAACATTTGCAAGATATATTCAGTCATTTGTTCTCTTAACAGTTTTGTGGTTGTTATTTTTTTTCTCCTTCAGTTTGGACAATGAGCTAGAATAGTTTGTTTCAGGTCCCTTTAAAGTATATTTTGTTTTCATTCTAAAGACATAGCACAATATTCTTTCTATGTTTGGATTTCCAGTGCTTACAAAGTTCATATAAACATTACTGGCAACTGCATGGGCAGAACTTGTAAAATGACAAGAGCCTGAGGGTTTCTCTTCTATAATCTGTACCTATATATTTACATGCTTAAAAAAAATAAATATACACAGACATACTTGGCTGTACTGGTACAGCATCTTCCTTGGTAGAGGAAGTGAAGTTTCTTCATGTTTAAATTCTCTAGCACTGGAACAACCTGCAGTTGATTAGTTGTGTCTGCCTAATGCATTTGCAAATAAGTGGTGTTTTGTGATTTCACAGGCTGTGCATTCTGCACTCGCAGTTTAAATCCAAGAAAGCTCTGAAATGTTTTTCTTCCGTTTGTTTTTGTCTTAATTTTATGAAAATTTTTCCTTTTGTAATATGAGGCTACAAATAACCCTCTTCTAGACAGAACAGGAAAATGTGACGAAAGAGCTCTAAAACTGTAATTATGGTGAAG
Organism: Vireo altiloquus; assembly: GCA_013396875.1. Lineage (NCBI taxonomy): Eukaryota > Metazoa > Chordata > Aves > Passeriformes > Vireonidae > Vireo > Vireo altiloquus. Next base: position 482,115 of record VZRF01015546.1, on the reverse strand, counting down.
AATCATACCTTGCCTTACAGATATGACATAATAATTCTTTTTTCATTAGACTGTGCAGTGGGGAAAGAATGAAAAGGGAGAGAACCCAGGACTAAGTGCCCTCTAAAATATACTCGTACCGTTGTCTGTTTCTCTAGTTAGAAACTACTAAAGAAGTTAAAGACAGTATAGAAACACTTGGATTTTCTTTGTACTGTCTCAAGATATCTACAGATAAACAGGATATTTTATGAATCAGAAGCCATGACTAAATTTTCATGAGAAAAATGAAATGCAGTTTGAAACATTTTGGATATATGGGTGAGCTGACAGATCTGGAAAACTACAGCCATGTTTATACACCCTGTAGCATTACAGTGTGTTATATTGTATTTAGTACAATAGATGTGTTTGATTATTTAATTTGTTTAGATTCCCACAGTCTCAGGACATGCCATTGTATTGCTGTCAAAAAAAGGAATTATTATAACTTATGGTAATGTACCTTTTTTGAGTTATGTAAGTTCCCTCAGTGCCCCCTACACTCTCAACAGTGAGAAAGAAATAACATTAAAAGTCTTGGTGTTCATTCCAATGTGGACTATCTTGTACATCACTTATTAATCTGATTTATTTATTTTGGACATATCCAAGTATTTGTCTGCTATTTCTTGGCAATGAGGAATGGTACCAGGACTTCTAGCATTTTATCCAGAGCCGTACAGTGTAGACCACTTCAAGAGAACCAGGGCTTAAAATCACAGCCCGTTCGTAAATGAGGTGTTACAGCCTGCGTCTGTCATATTCTGCCACTGCTGTACTAGCACTCAGAAATCCCCATCCCAGTGCTGAGTTCAGCTTTGATTGCCCCTCACTTTCCCTCAACCTCACCCTCTCCTCTCTCCCTGCCTCTGCCTGTTGCTTGGTCCCAAACCGTAGCTTTTGCCCACTCTGTTTTAAAATGTGCCCGGTGATAAGCCCCTTCTAATTCCCTTCAAAGGCTCCTGCATAGCCTATTGCTTCTCACAGCCAGCGAGTATTTTCTAATGTTCCACTATTTCCATTACAGATTTTTATCCCTAACAACTACCTACACATCCTTCACTGTATATTGTTCCCCTTTCCCTTTGTTAATTCCCTTTAGACATAGTAGATTAATGGCACGCCCCCATTTTCTTTTTCCCAAGCCTAAATTAGTGTGAGATAATCAAAGAACGTCTTTAAATAATCTCTTTCTCTATTAGTCCTGTATTTAAAATATAATCAGTCAAAAGAAATCATGAGGGATAGAGTGGAATGAGAGTGAGAGCAGAAAGGAGAAAATTAAGGACTATGAGGTGAGAAAGTACATGGGATTCTATTTACAAGAAAAATACATGCTGAAAATAAGTATTTAAGATGGGAATTGGGGAGTGAAAATGAACAGATGTTAGCACAGTTACTTTGTCTGGAGACAAAGAAATGGGATAGTTAAAAAATGTATGTATTTTAAAGTAAGATTTTAAATAAGGATTAAGCAGCTGGGAAAGGTTACTTATACTGTGAGTTGGAGACATCTATGGTGTACATAACATTTTTTTTAAAACAATCTAACAAAGCAGCTGGGTGAGTTATTAACAGATGTTAATGATTTGTCAGTGGTATAAAACATTAAGATCACATTCAAGGGTAGACTGTAGTCATGTCTGATTTCTCCATGGACAAAACTTTTGCATTAGACCACTGTCATGCCTGATTTCTAACCATGGATGGAACATGCCTAAAATAAATCAAGCAAGAAACAACTAAGAAAGAAAGGAAGAAAGAGAGAAAAAAACCCAAAGAAAACAACTGCCTAGGTTTATTTGATTAGCATTTGTTCATCTACTGCAATGACTGGGAGATAGTTGAAGTATGGAAAATCACTGCTTAATGTCTTTCTTTACAATAAACAGAAAGTAAATTTTCTATCTCTTTACATCTCTTTTTTCCTACTTGTATTTGAGCTAGCTTTTTGAAGCTATGGATACAAGAGAATAAAGCTGTATGTGTTGGAAGCACAACGTAACTGTAGCAATGCCAATAGTTCTCTCAGGGAAGTTGGCCCTTAATGCAGTATTTAAGTATGTCCTGAAAATAACTGCATTAGGCCAGTAAGTGCCAAGTAAATCTATAAATAAATAAAAAGATAGATTATATCTTTATGAACTGTGCTTTTTGTATGTTTTTATGAACAGATGCATCAGTGTGTATTCTAGGTCTAGAGGGGGTTTTGAGAAACAAGAGTCTTCATGTTGAGTGGGATGCAAGTAAAATACCATCTCCAAAATAATCTTGGCACAATAGAGATGTCTTTTGAACTTATTTCTCAAGAGAGTAAAAAGAAACAACAAAAAGCTAAGGAAATATTTGCAAGTTTTTAGCTGCTGCGATGTTGTAGTAAGCTGATGACTCCCTGGTGAGAAGGCAGTGGGTTAGATTGTGCTTTTACAACCCGAGTTGAGCCAGGGGCAGAGCTCAACGGCACCAGCTGAAGAGCAGCATGCAGAAGGGGCTGTGCCTCAGAGGTGCTGTGACCTCCTCAGTTTTCTCATATCTCCATAATAGATTGTTGACCCATAGCAGTAGTAATTTTTTGTAACTACAGAAGTATGGTCATTTCTTGTACCTTTTTATCCATTTCCCTAAATCTGCAGCAAAATAGTGCCTGTGTGCCCCCTGTGCACTGGCTGCCATTACAGCCCTGCAGCAGAGCTGTGAGAAGGTGCCGTGGGTGCCCATGTGAACATGATGTAGTTCAGGGTCTGTAACAGAGGGAGATGTATTTCCAAGTGGTACGTGTAATACTGTCCATCCAGCATCTGCCCGGGTGTACCAGGACTTAGATCAAGATGGTTTCTCCCAGGACAAACACTGGATACTTCTTTCTTTAGCATGTTAGTGAGCTGGATCAGTTCAACACAAGAATCAGTCAATTGTCAGAGACAGTACAAGGAGGGAGGTAGGAGAACAAGACAAATGGGAATTGGATTGAAAAGTGTCTGTAGACAGCAGCAGGTCTCTAGATTATTCTGCTGTTTCATGGTACTTCTTCCTGAGTGAGTCATCTACAAACTGGAAGGATCAAATTAAATAGTTTTGAAACTGCTAAACTGGAATACAAATTAGGAAAGGAGAAGCATAAAAAACCCCAAACCAACAAAACAACAACAAAACAAAACAGAAAAAAACCCAAAGAAACAAAAAACCCCTCAACCTCACCTTTTTTGACTTATTTTGTATCTTAGAAAGAAGAAATGAAAGAAGGTATATTTCATTTAAAAACGTGGTTCCACAACATTTTAAGCTCAATCCTTTTGGAACTGTGTTCCCTTGACACATATGCTGTCATTCTTTACCCCCTTGACACATACTGCATTTCAGGGAGCTAGCACAGTGGAAGACATCAATTGATCATTTTCTGGCTGGATTTCTTTCTTACCAGCTTGCTTTCCAGAGTTAATTCCTCACACAATTATGTGTCAGGCAATATGAGGACAAAGAAGGGGGCAGCCCAGGCTCAGATCATCAGTGACAACCACCAAACTGTATGCTGAAGGTATGCATGAAAGACATGTGTGTACATGCTGTCATTAGAGTATGCTGTTAGATTTAATCTGCTGAAAGGTGGTTTGACACTAGGAGTTAGTCCTGCTCTTGGTTCCCTGACACCCAACACTTTGCTGGTCTTTGTAGTTTGGTCCCACCATTTCCCTTATGCCAGGTCTAGCAGCTGCAAAACTGCAGAGAAAATTGATTTAGCTTGAGGGTGTGCCAGAAAATTAAACTATTGGAAAGTATTTCTTTTCTGGTGGCTGCAGACTCTTAGATCAGCTCTCTTGTAGTGCAAAACTGCATCTTAATCAAAGATGTATACGTATTTATTTACTATGTCTCTAGGTTATATATGAACTTTTATTTCTATGATTGTCATTTTTTCTATCTCATCTGATAGAACGTGTCTCATGGTGTTATATCTTCTCTTGGAAAATTAAGTCCAGTTAGTTGAGTTTCATCACAGGGGACATAAAAATAGTGCAAGAATGTTGTTTTACCTTCGCAGGGGAATAGAATAATGCAACAATGTTATGTAAGTAAAAATCTTTCTTAATTTAATCATTGAAAGGTGAATTTTTAAATTAATAGCAATATATCCTTTTCCTTTTCAGATATATTCTTTTTCTTGCCAAATTGTTATATTATCTGAACAACTTGACATATCTAAAAAGTAAAAGAGCTAACAATTCCTTTATTATACAGATAATGCATAGTAACAGTATATGGCATATGTCTTAGGAGAAATTTAGTTTTCAGTTTTTCAAGACAGGAAATTACAATTTTATTGTTCATTGTTGCTAAAAGGACAAGCTTGTCTCCCTCATGTCAACGGTGCTTCTCCTTCCAGTTCTACTGTCTTGTAGTTTGCCATAAGCATATAAAACATATCCTAGGGAGAAGACTAATTGGTACAGTTTCTGATGAATTTGTGAGTTGTATCAACCTACTAGAAGGGTTCAGTGAGCATCAGAACTATCACGGAGAAAGCAGCAGGAACACTCAGTGAAAACAGAGTAAAAATAGGGGTGAAGAAATGGAGGGGTAAACTTCCCTGTTCTTTTTCCGGTGAACTCTTACATTAGTGCAACTGATCATGGAAGATCTTAAGTCAGAAACATCAAACCATTTATATCATGGGTGTATTAGTTCCTGTTCTTCAAAGTACTCATTTATCAGCTCTGCAATACTTAATTCGAATATCTAAGTACTTGGCCAAATTTGAATGAATAAAGGATTCCTGAAGTTCCCTGTTAATAAAATTGCACAATATTGCACAAGTTGCTCACTGCTTTTACTATGACAAATGATTGCACATTACGAAAAGCTACTGACATCTCAGTGAAATATGTAATCAGGATTGAAAAATCATATTACAGCTTTAGCAGATATACTAATTCATGACTACTAAAATGAGCCTCACATTCCCTCATGCCAGACCTGCATTCATCAGATCCGGCCCTTTAACTTGGCCAAAAACTAATTCAACAACAAGAAGAAAATTAGAAAAAAAAAAAAGAAGCTGTCCAGCAATAAGTGTTGTTAGAGAGGGAGGAATATGGAAATAAATAAACCGAATCTCTCTCCAAGCAGATATGTGAGTTTTTCAGTCAGTTCTGATTAACAGCCTGAAAAAAATGGAACATGAAGTGTTGTGGCCTAGGTAGGAAGTACACCTGTATATAGAAATAAGTATGGTGCCATATGTGAACCTTGTTCCCATAGTTAGATGGAGAGAGCAAGGGCATAATTAACGAGAAGCTTGAGGTCCAGAATCATGACATCTGGAAATACAGAGGGTATATTTTTGTCATCTTGCTGTGTACTGGCCTGATGATCCTCTATTGACCATTGGCAAAGACTAGATATTAGGACAGATGGCCTTCTGATCCTTTGTCTTCTGGTACATAATAATAGGTACTGTGAAGGCAAAAAGCCACTATTATCTTTATAGTAGTCACTTTCTTAGGACAAGTGACCTATAAAGGCATATATTGCAGAGTTGCCTGTGATAAAAATAGCTGAACTCACTGATCAGCCACTTTGCATCCACAATTTTGATGAATCATCAGAAAAGTAATAAAAGAATGATGATGAGTGTATCATGCTCATATGCATTCTGAGTAACATGAAAAGCATCTTATCCATTAGAAACAACATGAAATCCCAGAGAACATGGCACCCAAGGAACAGAGTTAATAGTTCACATAGCTTTAGCTAATTCTGCTACATGAAACCTTCCATAGATTAGCCAAACCAAATTTTGAGATCAATTAGGTGCAGTAATGATGCCATTTCTGCTTACCTTTCAGCCTTTGAATAAATTTATACAGCAGAAGCAGTTAGAGCAGTTGAATAAGAAGAGCAAGGTCTTATTGTTGTCTTTTTGTGCTATTCTGACAGCTCAGAAGACATTGAGGGAGACTTTGGCACTGGAAAGTTTTCTTAATGGATCAGAAGTCTTTAGGTGGTATGTGGTGTAGAGGTGGATTAATGACTCTGCCTCACCTGTTCCTCACAAACTCCTATATGGGAGTAGGTAATTCTGGAAAGAAATCAATGGTCAGAGTGTCTTTTACAATCCAGCTTTCTGTGGCTGCCAACACAGACCCTTGTGACTAATAGGAATTCTGCACCAATTAGAACAGAGTAGTGTTATGTGTGCTGGGGCTACAACAGTTCCAGTATTCTTGGCTAGCCTGAGTGCCGTGGAACTACACGTAGCAGCTTTGAAAAGCTTGGCCCACAGTTCTTCCTCCCATTTAATCACATAGCTTAAGAATAATGTAAACTTGAGTCTTGGGTGACAAATCATAAAACTGTTACGGCACAAGGCCAATTCACAGGTACTCTTAGAAGACATAATTTATGCAGTTGCACCAAATTTCAATTGATGTGAACAATGTGATTCAGAAGTCTTTGGAAAGAGGTTTATTTTGCTATCTGTGGACAAGTTAGCTTCTGGACACGCAGATGTCTTGAATAATGATATTAGAATGATTCCATGTTTAAAAAATAGGCCAGGATTTTTATCCAGAGCATATAAAACTCAGAATACCCAGAAATATGGTCAGCTGAAGTTTTGATGAGATATTTCAGAAAGCAAAGACAAATACGTTAGAAGAAGATGTCTTTTGAAGATACATCGATCAGAATTGACAGTAAATTTTCAAATTTCAGAATGATGAAATGCTTTGGAACCTAGCTTCTGAAACTGCAGAAGTGATACAGATGAAAAAGTTGTGGCTTTTCATGAAATACAGCTTACAGACTTTTTGGCTTTATTTGATATTACTTCCACTAAAGCTAAGACTATGAGCAAAAATACCTAGGGAGAGTTAATTTTGTTCCTTCTGCTACAAAGTGGTAACCTGGGGCAGCATGTTGGTCAGATGGGTAAAAGTAATATATCCTTGATTAGTGTATTGTTAAATACATTCCACAAAGTCCTGTAGCTCAGAATAATCAGTCGAGTACACCCAATATTGGTGGATAATTCGGCATGACGTGAACTTTTTGGAAGTTCAGAGTGATATCTGTCTATGACTGCAAGTAAATGACAAAATATGAAACATTTTTAAGGGTCAATCAAATTTTTCAGCTTTTCCTCAGGCACGGCCACAAGACTGTGTGGATACTCCACAGGACATTGAAATGGATCTGAAATATTTTAGATGCTCTGTTCTGGCCACATGCGTGGGCTTGAGTTCATGACATGGAATATTTAAACCAGGTTTTATTAGAAATTCAATTTTGATAACTTTAAACTTTCATATTTGTTGGAATTTTCTTCTAAATTAACAATTGTTTTTTGAAGTGAATTTTCCCCACAGCAATCCATTTTATCAGCCTGGAATTTTTGTTTAACTTTATTTAACAGTGAAGGTGCTGTAAATGCATCTTCACTATATGGATGATACCTATGAAAAGGATCTGTAGGAATTATTTGAAGGTGATTATCTTGCTCTCAGGTATGGTCCATAATCTGGCTTAGTTCCCACTCAGAATCTTCTGACATGAGTTAGACACATATTTATGTGCTGGAAGGGTCAAAGTCAAAGAATGTTTCATTGCAAGTTGTACAGTGGGCACATAATCAAATGCAAAGTTTTGAATAATTTCAACATGGTTGTATTTATTTTATGTGCAATATTTGTCTTAAAATGTGGGCCTATACATCTAAAATGGAAAGACTATCTGTAGAAGAAATATATTATGTGCTTAATAAGTACAAAAAATGTGGAGGAAGTTAATCTAACTACTGATTTTTTTCTCTCCATGTCTTTTGTCCTTGTATGTTTTGTAATATTAAAATTTATATATTTGGTAGTTTTCCCTCCTGCACCAGTATACTTTAGTACTTTTTGCTAAGCAAGTTATACACAAGTATTTAGGAGCAGACAATTTAATTGCACTTTCTGTTGTTATAAATACTTCTGTAATGGAAAAGAATTGCAGTGACATTTTAATATGCTGTCACTTTAAGATACTACATGAAGTGTGAACAGAGCACAGGCACTTTTAACAGGTGTCTCTAATTGTTAGTTTGTTTCTTAGAAATAGCTATAATATAAACTTTGGTGGAACATGTAGATCCAAGGTGTTTGGATCTTGCAACATGCTAACCAGGCTTTCCTTTGGCTGCTGGTGAAAACAAATTGGATTGTGTAATTGATTTTTTTTTTTTTTTTTGGTCCCTTAGGAGGGATTGCAACATGGGCTTTTAGGAAAAATAAAAAGAAGTTCAGTGTATTCGTTTATTTTACCAAATAGGACGTTTCTATTGCTTTCAGATTTTGCCAGTCCATAACTGCAGAAATAATCAGGGAAAAAGGGTGAAAGCCAGATTAATTACATTTTTAAAGAGTGTATTTTCATTAGTTCTTCCAAGTGCCTGTTATGTTCAAAGGGAGCTCAAGATAGTCTTGTTCACGGAATACTTGAAAAACCCCTTAAAAGAAACAGATCTATCCAGGAAAATATCTGGATTGTTGTATGAAGTGTGCTTACTTTAAAAAATGGCAAAAGAAGAGCACCAACATGCATACAGTTTTTTCAAGATTTCAGTGAGATTACTGCTAGTTCCAGAAGTTGATACAAAAATGTCTACAAACAAACAAACAAACAAAAAATCAGAATACAAACCTGGTAACAGAAGTTAGTATTGAATTTTGAAAAGGAAAAAAGCACCAGTTTTGTTACACAGGAAATTAATTATGAACATGCATCTTCCACAGAGTGTACCTAGTTAACAAGTTTTTATTATGAACAGTTATTCTTTCCCAATTTGACAGAAAGATATGCTACGTAAGTTCTTCAAAGTTATATACTTAAGATTTAGTGAACATTTCAAGATCAAATGTTTCACTAATTTTGCAGATACATTTACGTTGATTGCAGAAAATTATGGAAGTCTATTTATTAGTTAAGCTGTAGTTAAAGTAAAGGAATTCTGATCAATTTGCTAAGAATTGACTCCAGCTGTGCTGGTTTCCGTCATGTAGTTAAACAGAAGCTCGCCATAGTTTGATCTACTTGTCCTCATTTTCATGGTCACTGACGTAAAAGTATGATGGAGTCAGCAGCAGTCATGTGTTCCTTGAGTGTTCAGGTGCTAATCCAGAGACTCAATTAAAAACTTCAAAGCCATTAGGGAAATATTTCTCTGAATTTAACATAACTTACTATGTGTATCAATTACATATTTAAATATCTATGAAGAAACCATGTCATAAATTCTTAATTTCAAGATAAATTTGACAGAGGGAACTCTGATCTGGAATAGACAATAACCTCATCATCATAACACATAGTTATGAAGTGGGAGAGCCAGTTCCAATTCCTCCTTCCTGAACTGGACTTGACTTTCCCAAAACCTTCACAGGTGCCTTGACCTGAGTCTCTGTGGTGTAATCCTTTATTCAAAGCTCAGAAACCATTGTAGGTAAGCCTAAAGATGTGAGCTCCGAATAAAACATTGCTCCAGCACGTTCACTTGTGCACACAGTTCAGTTTCAAACTGCATTGTAAGAAAGCAAGAACTGATTGTGTCTCTTCAACTATTGTGGGTACTGTAGCCACTTACACCCTGCCTCTTATTTCTTCAACAGCTACAACTCCTTTTAATCAAAATAACAAGATAGAAGCACATTTTTGCTTCTCACAGGAATAAAAAAACCCAGCACTTCGTGTCTTATGGATCCATTCTTAAACTGGTTGCTGTATGTACATCTATGCTGGAGGTTCAGAATCATGTGTACTGAAGATACAGATTTTTTTTTTATTTTTTATTTTTTAGCACTGTCCATGATGCATTCCTGAATCTTCTGTCTGTGTGGCATGTGTGTAATATGTCCAAGTGCCAGAAATTGAACTGACACTTAAACTCAACTCAATTCAACTCAAGAGTAATGCCAAACTAGTATTCTTGAATCTTTTCTCTGGATCTCGTTTTAGTTGAACTGTAAGGAAAAAAAATCTGAATCGCTTTTACTCTTCAGAAGTTACCATTGCCCTCTACCATTGCTGAATCTGGCCTGGTAACTTCAGACACTGACTATAGTCTTTGTGTATTTCAGCATCACCTCTACTCCCTTTGAACAGTCGAGTCTTGTTTTGCACACCATTTCATATCCCTCTTCATTCCTTAACAAGTGTCAAAAGAAGAATCTCCTCCCATACTTCTGTTCAAATATTCACTGTGTCATCTGAGGTTCAAGAAGTTTTGCATGAAGTGTGTAATTACTGCACTAGAGTTCTTCCACTGCTTGTGGTAGATTCTCAAGACAAAGTCTGACATGCTTTCATAGTTCTCAGGTCAGCAAGTCTGTGTGGCTTTAAATTGATGTAACTCATGATCATCAGTGACCATCAGTGTTTATCCTAACAACATCATCCTTAGATCATGGTGAAAAACAAGAATTCCACCCTTCTTACACGTTAGACTTGCATATAATGTTGAACACTTGTGCTTTCTTCCATGGTGGTTTGGAGTTTTTAACTATCAGACAAGTATCTATGAGTAGTGAAAGTTTTGTCGATACTGTATCTTCTTATCACTTGTGTGTAGGACTGGGTATTTTGTATTTTCCTTCCCACTATAAAGCATGTGCTCTTGGTAGATATGGAGAAAATACTGTACTCAGAGAATGTGTAGAATATATTTTAGATAAGGAATAGAAAATCAAAGTAATGAAAAGACAGAATTATTGTATCAATTGACAATTTTGAAATATGTTAATAATAGAGTTTTTGGAAAATTTGAAAATTGGTAATTAATTTTATTTCTTTCTCCTGTAGTCTTTCTGCAAGTGCAGAAAGCTATATGTGCTTTTGGTCACTCCACTATAGCCTTAGACAGATTAATGTTTATTTAAAACATTCAATGGTCATAAATTCCAACTGCTGAATGTATTTCCTCTGGTATGTTTTAAACAAAGGTCTGCTGCTTCTGTTTATCTCTGGCATTGTTACTAGACATATCTTCAGTATGCTTTCAGTTGTTGTTATTAAGGTTTTATTCTGTCATAAATTGCTAGATATATGTGCAACAATAGGATTATTCTATTCTTCCTTCCCTAACTTTTATGAAACATTGCCAGTTAGCTTTATGGAGGAAACATTGAAAGAGTTTAATATCTTCAAGGAAACCACTGAAAGAGCTAAAATCAGCTGTGCTGAAAAGGCATGTGCATGGCAGTTGTGGGTAAATGCCCTTTCTGGAATGAATTTTTATTTTTGAGATTAAGATACAAGTACCTGTTTTCTGAATCACTCTTTCTTGTACAGGTAAGCTTAACTAAAACCAGAAGAGTTAGCATCTTAAAATCAAATCCAGTTATGGGCAATACTCCCACAAGTTCCTGAGCTAATTTTAGGAGTTTTTCTTTTGAAAGTCCATCCCTAGTCCCTCCTATGAGAATCATATGGTGGGTGCTGTAGCCAGAAATATTGAAAAAAAAAATTTCCCCCCAGATTAGAGGGATATAACTGAAACAGAGATGGTAGATGCATGCAGTGTACATGACACATCATATGGTGTAGAGTGCATGCTGTGATTGTCGTTGTTGCAGGGGCTTATGTACTCTAAATCTTCTCTTGACTAGTTTAGAAAAGGCTCTGTCTCCAGGGGCCTCCTGACTTCTGCTGTTTCTTTGCATGTAAATCCAAGTCTTCTTAAGGGCCTTGACAGCGGAGTTAATATTTTAAAACAGTAGCTTGAAGTCTGAACATAGTTGTGCTTACATGATTCAAACTCATGAGGGATGAGGTTTGAAAATATGCTTGTAACACCAATTGTGCTGGTTTTGACTGGGGTAATTTTCTTCACAGTGGCTGGTATGGGGCTGTGTTCTGCATTTGAACACAGATTGATAATAGAGAGATGGATTTGTTATTGCTGAGCAGAGCTTACACAGAGCCAAGGCCTTTTCTGCTTCTTTTACTGCCATGCTGACAAGGATGCTTGGGGTGCATGGGAGGCTGGGAGAAGACACAGCAAGAACAGGTGACCCCAACTGACCAAAGGAATATTCCAGACCATGCTCAGTATCTAAAATTTGGAATAGTGATGTGACTTCCCAAGTCACCATTATGTGTGATGGGGCCCTGCTGCCCTGGAGATGGCTGAACACCTGCCTATCATGGGAAGCAGTGAATCAATTCCTTGTTTTGCTTTGCTTGTATTTATGGTTTTTTGTTTCCCTGTTAACCTGTCTGTATCCCAACCCATGAATTTTCAAGCTTTTATCCTTCTGATTCTCTCCCTGATCCCACTGGTGGGGAAGTGAGCAAGTGGCTGTGTGGGGTTTGGTTGCTGCCTGGAGTTAAACCAATCTAACAGAGTCTTCTGCTCAAAGATACTAGCACTGATTATATTTCACAGATAAAATAGTAATTAAAGTAAGTATCTTTGAAACACATAACAGTTTAAATCCTGGCTCATGTTTCTCAGTCCCTTTGCTTTACCTTCTCCTGGTCTGATGTGCCAGCAAACAAAGTCTTACCATTTGTGTAAAATCTTGTCTTTCTCTTTCCAGGTGATAAATACTATTGTCTCAAACTAAAATTTAAAAGATCCAAAAACCTAACCCAACAAAACAAACAGACAAAACTCCAAACCAACCAAAATAACCACAAAGAAATTAAGGAAAGTGCCTAAAGCAAAAAAAAATCCATTTTTTAAAATTGTGTTTTGCATATAGAACTAAATTTTCTGATTTGATCCAAAATATATTGCTAATTTGTGGTCTCTTTGGATCAAGAATAAACAATAAGTAATTTTTGTACACGAAGTAGTGGGTTGCATTTTCTCATGAAATTACTTTGAAATATTTTTTCCTTGCATATAATTAAGTCTCCAGACATTGCATTTGAAAGCTACAGTGTTACAGTACCTGAACATTTTAGTATGTACTTTAAATATAAGTTTACTGTTGTGTATCATGTTCTGCTGCATTTTAGAGTCTTTTGGAAGAATGGCAGAGATGTGACAAGTGGAATGGCATTGCAGAAGTGGTCAAGGTATAGGTGAACCCATTTCGGTGTTTCACTGTCCTGGTATAGAGTTGTACCACATATTACTGTGAAATGTTTTGTATGTGGGCTTCAACAGATTTTATAGGCCGTAGATTCTTCTTTCTTTCTTCTCCTCTCTCTCTCACCTTCTCACTCACTCTCCCTTTCCTTTCACTAGGCTCCTGAATTTAACCTAAATTTAGTCTAAAGGCTGAAATTTAACCCAGGGTGGTTTCAGTCCATGGCCGAGGCCACAGCACAGTGTGGTGCTGAATGTGCAGGTCCTCTTCTTTTCCTGGGCAGAGATCTCCTTCCACAGCTCATCCCCTTCTTCCCTACCACTCCCGGACTCCTGCCTCTTCTTTTCCTGCTGAGATTCTCCCTTTATTTTAGCACAATCTCACTGTAGATTTCTTTCTCAGGACCTGTAAACTTTCCTGAGCCTGTACAAGGCCACTGTTCCCTGATATTTTTCAGGAGGGAGGAGAACCACCAGGAGCAGACATGTGAAATCGGGTTGGCTCTGAATGGGAGAACAGTGGGGAAAGAAAGTGTGAGATGGTCAGAAACGAAACACAAAGGGGCTAAGCCATCTGCAGAGTGGACCCACAAAATTAAGAAAAGATATTTTTCCGGATGGCAGCTGGATGTGTCTGACATTACGTTTTAATCAAATTAGAATTCTTGGGTTTAGTTTTTAATTAACTAATTTTTACTAATTTCAGGTTTCATAGGTGCTTGTCTGAGATTAAGCAAAGTACACATTAGCATGTAATTCTTTTGCATATTTTCAGCAAGCATGTTATAATTTAATCTCTTTTTCACAATCTTAGATTTTCTCCACAAACCTAGGGGATTTTTTTCCAGAATCATAAGTTGTGAACAAGTACAGTGATTATATGTCAAGCCTCTGATTTTATTATAACAACTTGGTCATGTACATGTTTGCTCTGAGGTGCTGAGCCTGCCATCTTTGAATTTTCTTCTGTGGCTTGCCCGTATCCTAGACCTTCTCCTCTTTTCTGTGACACCCTCCAGTCTGGATAACTTCACAATTCCAAAGAGCACAACTTACCCCAGGCATTGCAGTCCTGTGGACAAAGAGAGCAGAGCAAAGGGAACCACCTATCCCAATCTCACCATTGTTGCTCCTGTGGTGACATCCACAAAATATTGGGACACCTCCAACAGCTATGCTGTACCCTGAGGATCCATTTGTGGGAGTCTGGGGACACTTGATAATAGTTTGCTGTCAAGTTTAAGTTACTCTCTACTTTGAAAAGTTAGTATATCCATGTGAAATACCTCTGCTACTGTTGAAAATGCAAACAGCCAACTAAGAAAACAGATCATTGACCAATGCATACCCCTTCTTTTAGGGCACCTGCTAGATCCTTGGAAGTATATCAAAGGTGGACAGCTCCATCTGTAGTTTAGGAAAAGAGTGGAACAACTCTGCAGGACAGGTAATTCCGTCAGTCTGTGGTACCCATCTTGGGGACATGGGATGAATTGGACTTTGGCAATGCATGTCTCTGCACTGATTCTGCAGGGAGCCTAGATGACTGACTTAAATTCAACGCTTGAATTAAAGATGAAGAGGAATAATACTAAAGTACTTAAAATGTATTTAAGGGTTCTGCTTTAGGGCATTTCAGCAGGCTGTACATGACTACTAGAGTTTAGGACGGATCCTGACTCAGCCTAAAGGCAGAGCCCTTCAGTACCACTGAGGTGTCTATCTCGGCAGGGCTTGCTAGGCGTGGCTTAATCCACACGTTCACAGCAGGGCGATGGCCTCTGATGGCCTCTGCCTGAATGTTTGTGGTGCCTCTCTGCAGAGGTGCTGCTGTGTCATGCAACCAGAATTGTAGGCTGTGGGAAGTAGCATTGACTGCAACCCTCTTCTAATCTTGATAAAGCCCTGTTTATGCTAGAAACTACTTAGTTAATACTTTCTACATGCTTACCCTTAACTAGTGGTTAGAAATTGTGCCAATACCAGAGCAGTAAAAAACTTCACTGGCTGTGTTTCTGTGGTGAGAACCATGAAAAACCTCATTTGATTTGTGCTGTGTTTGTGACAGAGCTGCTTTGTTACTCTCTTTTTAAGTACTTTACCAGCAGATGCAATGACAAAGGTTTGTGAGCTGGATGATTCAGGAGCATACTCATACCTCCCTTGAGCAGGTAAATGAGATAAGAGGATTCTGGAAATATTCTTTTTTTTTATTGTGATTGCCACCCTTTGAAAACTGGATAGAAACCAGGAGTTTCATTTCTTTCCTGCCAGTTAGATTAAGCATCCATGGTTTTTTCATCCCATGTTTTGGGATGCATAACACATGATTTACAGAACTGCTGACTGCTTTAGTTGCACTTAATACAGTACTGCCTTCATAGCTTGAACACTGAGTGCAAACAGGCTGATAGTTTAATCAATCCATTTTAAAATCCATTTTAAACCAGCAGTTTACTGTTCTTGTCAAACTCTAAACAACTGTAAATCTTGTTTTCAGAAATCAACCAGAAAAAATGTAACACATTAAAAATGAATTAGACATGGCACACCTCCCATAAGCTGTATAATAAACAGATCACAGCCCTCTAGTAATAGTTGTGATTTCTGGCATGTCACTGGAGAAGAACTTGTGGGTTTTCTGAATGACCTATGTCATAAATCACTGCATTCCCATTTACACTGAGCACATGTATCTAATTTTTCAAGAGTGGCTTCTGAAATCCTGATGAATGGCTTTGGAGTTGATTACTGGAATGTATGAAAAGTGGTGTCACAAATGCCTGATTGAGGAAAGGAAAAAGGGCCTAAAAAATGATCCAAAATCTGAATACAAAATTGTAATATAGACTAAGTAACAAATGAATAACCACAGAGGAGATAAACCTAAAACAACAAATGTAAAATCTCTCACACTTTTCTTTAAGACAGATAAATCAAATTAATATCAGTTAGAATTAAAAGTAGAATTAAAACTATGTAAAGGCACATGCCAAGCATAAACCATACATGGTTTTTTTTGACTATGTGTCTTACTTGTTCAGTTTAGTGTGTTCTCTTTGTATTAGTATGCAAATTTTTATAATGTGGAATGTTTCATGTTAGAAAAAATTTGGACATCCCAAAACAGGAAATGTTTTCAAACTTCTTAATGAAACTCTGGACTCATACTGAGGTACTTTTATGTTTATCCTATCCACTTTCTTTATCTGTGTGATCTTTTGAGAGCAGATATAGCCCCCCTCTATCACACTCAAAATTAAACAAAAGCTATGCACTCACTAAGCTCAAATTAGCACTCCTTGGCTCTCCATACCTCTCTGCAGACAATGTAGACGTAGTATCCAACACAGTCTCATCTTTCAAATGACACGTAGGAGTGTGGTTGGTGAATCCAATTTTTATTTCCTTTGTGTAAAAGACTGCAAATTATGTTACATGCTGAAAGATAATGTAGACAATTTTTATGTTTTGCTCACTGCTAAAGATTTATCTGTGTCAGCAGCTGGAGCAAATGGACTGAAGTTGAGTGTGTTACATGATTGTAGCATGTAGATTCTGATTTGGTGTTGAAAGAAACTCCTTGGCAGATAAGTAATGAAATGAAACAGCAAACATGCCATCACCTAATAAAAACATCAGTTCATAAAAACCATTAACTACCTTTTCCCAAGACATCCCTTTTTAATTGATATATTTGAATTTGTCATAAGAAAACAAATTCATGTTATTCTAATAATATGTGCTGACCAGTGCTTATAAATAAGAAATTTTTTTCAGGAAAATAGTACCTTTTGTCCAGTCTCTATTTGAAAGGTTCAAAATGACCAGCATTCATTAAACTTTATTACTGAGGTTCGTGAAACTTTCTTTGGATTAGGAAAGCATAACCTTCTGTCCTGGTTTAGAAGGGTGTTGCAGCTTTTCATTAACCTGGAAGCCTCCTATTTACATGGTTCACAGCCTGGTCTCAGCTCACTTGGAGGTAACAAAGGGTGTCGGGACAAGAGTGCAGCAGGGGGCTCATCCTTTAGGGCTGCCATCTGAGTTTGATCAGGTCAACTGTTTTAACTCCTGCCTCATTAGGCAAAATAAAATGGAGATTATGGTGTGTGGAAGGATCACATTACAGACAGAAAACTCTGCCTCCTGACACTCTTGATTTTGCATTTTGACAGGACCTCGCTCTCTGTGTTTTCCATTCTGTATTACAGCAGGCTTTAAATTATTTTTGAAGACAAGATCATTTGTATCCCCTGGCACTTCAGAGCTTAGCCATAGAGGAGTGAAGTAATAAGTGAAGACACATTAGTCTCAGAGGCAGTTTACCTACTGGAGAGATGTCACTGTGTAGAAAGGGCTTAATGCTGATAGACACATTAATTCAGCTTGTCAAGCAATGCCTAGCTCTTCTTTTTTCAAAGTTTAAGTTAGCTGTGAATTTGAAAACATCTGACACAAGAAAAGTTCATGAGACAAATTAATATTACCACCTGGCACACAGGATTGAGTATTTCATTTTCATTACTTACAATTAACATGTTAAGTCTATTCAGGTTTAATTTAGTCACTAGTTTTGGTGTTTATACAAAATTGTAAAATTTTTTAGAGTTAAGTGTGTCTGTTGCATTATAGTGCCTCTTAGAGCGGAGATGAGATCAAAGATTCATCTTCCTAGTGAGGGTCTTTGTCACCTGATGGTGCATTAAAAAGCATTTTCCTGCTGAACTCCTCTGTATGTGCCATAGATTAATAGAAACTTCTCAGTCTTTAAAAATCAGAAACTGGTTCGGCACAAAAGTTTGGACAACTGACATCAGCTGACAACTAGTGGCAGATCTCTTATGAGGAAGGTAATGACAGTTCTTACCCATCACATCCAATTACTCTTTTCTTTAGGAAAAATGGTGTTAAAAGCATGTGATGGTTATCAATCAGGAATATCTCTTCTTTCTCTTGCTCCATTTGTTGGTAGGATTTTTTTTAATTTCTTCCCCCATAGGCACAGTCAATAAAAGTGAAATATCAAAATTAGGAATAAATTTACAGTATTTTTGTGATTGTTCCTTTATAAATCAAGAGTTAGACAGAAGTTGTTAGGCAACGAGGTGCTATCAAAACAAGAAGCTCCCCTCAGGGAAGGGGGAAAAGAGGCGACAAGTAATATGTGACAGATGTGAATGTAAATTGTTTAATGCAAAGTGGAATGTGCACTATTCTGTCGTTAGAAGTGTACCATAAAATTATTTTAAGCTGACCTAAGATTTTTTATTAAAGTAATGGCCAAATGAGAAATATATACTATTATCACATTCCATATGAATTTAATATGTCTGAATTTAAAGCCATTAACTTCCATGGAACTGTAATTTGCACAATCCATAATAATGCCTGTTCTGTAACATGGGCCCTGTGACCACATTTAACTTCTTCTGCATATTAAACACCAACTTCAGCATCTTTATTCCTGATGCAGCCTGATTCATTTCCAACTGTCATGTATCCTTGGACTTAAGGAGGAAGGGATCTTAAAAAAAAACTTCTTGTTGCACATTTTTATTTCTGCCTTAAGAGTTGTGTCTTTTGGGAATGTCTCAAGTTGAAAGTTTTCTCTAAGAAGTTTTGCAGAATGAACCTGCCACTTCCGAAAACAAACCACAGAGAGGCAGAGAATATGATTTTCATGAAGCAATTACTCACTGAAAATTACTAAAAGGATTTTGTTAAAGTATGTGTCATGAAGCATGTGCATAAATCATTGCAGATTCTTGTGGCCCACATTTCATTTATGTCTGTTTCCAGCCTGCCATTTCTTCTTACTTTTCTTTTAACTTTCTAGGTCTGAAAATCGTTTTTTTTAGTTCACCGTATGCTAGTGGCTGCCCTTTTCCACCGAATCTGTTCCTTCTGTGTCTCTTCTTTATCCTTTTTAACAACCTGTCCCAGATTCTTCCTATCTAATTCATTTCCACTTCTCTTGCCAGCAGTTCTTTACTTGCTCTGTTTCCTTTTAATTCCTTAAGATGAAGGCATCACTTTCTGCTGTAAGCTTAATTCTTGCTGGGACAGGGAGGCACGTACTGTGTCATGATGTTCCTCTTAGATGTTATGCTGAATACAGTGTTTAGGAGCTCCTGTGGTAGAAAACAGAACAAACTGCATCAAAAAGATGAAAGTAATTTTTTAATCTAAGCTGTGATGATTTTGGTGTGAATTGTGTGCATCCACCTAAGACCAGCTTTGAATTAATGAAAAATGAAGTTAATAGTAAATATTGGACATAGAGGGTGGGGACTGTTTGTTTTTTCTCTAGTCCTCAGCCTTGTAGATATTTGCATCAGCAAAACAGAGTCCGGCAGCAAGCAGAGATCTTAAGTTGGCTCTGTCATCCAAGCAGCCACTCACCAAATTTCATTCCAAGTGGAAAATGTAAGATGTTAGCAAGGCTTGACTGTGTTCCCGTTACAAAGCCCACCTGAATCTGTTCTGGAACAGTGTAGAGGGCTTGAACTATCCAAGTATTCATTTAGTGTAAGGGCACAGTCAGTTGTCATTTTGATAGGATTTGTCCTTCATTTATAATAACTTTGGCCACCGGTCTGGTCTCAGGGGGTGGAGATGGTTGGATGCAGAGCTGGTTCAGCTGTGTGGGTAAGCTAAGGCCAGATGCCTGACCTTATATAATGCCAAGGAGGCAGAATGGCAAACTTGCAAATATTAAATGTTACTAGTCTACATTATCAGCCTCCTAATGCATTTAGGAAGCTAAGAAGGAAGTGCAGCATATACTACTCCTGCCTGCTGTACACAGTAAGAAAATGATACTGATATATTGCAAGAGCGCAATGGTGAAATTCCTCTTTCTCTGTTTTGGTCAATACAAGAACAACAGGAGCCATGCAGGAGTTTGAGTCATCTGGCATAGTTCAGTGTGACTCATGGTGACATTCTGTAGCCACGGTGAGGGACAGCAGAACTCACTGGCTTGCACATACAGGAGCAAAGAGACAATACTAGACACTTTTCCAGCATCATAACCTCACACCTTTGGGGTCCAGGAACAACCTTGCAGGTTATGTTCTCTCAGAGAGTTTAAGGGAGCATTGGCAAGGCCCAAACTGTTTCACAACAGGAATAAAGGAAAAACTTTTCCATGCCTTTTGCAATCCAGCACAAATAAATCTCTGAGTATTTTAGTATGAATGATTAGCATGTGGTGATTAGAAATGATGTGTTGCCCTTGCCTGGAGATGGTTTGTCTCAAAAAGGCTTTGGCTTCAAAGGAGATGAGAGAACAATAAGGTACAAAAATTGCTTTTTTTGGTTGCGCTTGATTGTTCTGAAAGGTACAGAGGGGCAGCTATGGTACCATTTCTAGGATTCTTTTTTCCTTCAGAAGGCATTAGCAGTAATACTACCATCTCTAAAGTTCAAGCAATGTCATCCTAAGATGCTTTGGGTCAGCAGAAGAAGGTTAAGAGCTTGGAGTTCTTTCTTGCCTTTCTGTTTGTATGGTAGTGTATAAATAATAAAGGGTCCAGTTTGTGATGTCAGATTTCCACTTTAACCTTTACACAATTTCACTACCATTGCATGGCAGCACAGCTCAGCATGGATTGTCTAGAAATTAAGCTGCTTTTTACATGCAAAAGTTGGAAGCTTTTCAAGAAAAGAAAGGATGAAAGAATCAAATACAGAAAGCATCTATATTTACATTATGGATATTCTTACTGGCTTTGAGCATAAAATCATTACTGCAACTATCAGTGATAAACACATGATAAACTGTGTTTGGGCTCTTTAGTAAATCCACTGCTAACAGTGAAGCCAAGTGATTAACTTTTTTGCTTGGGTTGTTTTAGACTCTCTGGTAGATTAATACTCCCTAAATTTCCTCTGATTCTGTGTTACATTTAATTCCATTATGCACATTTTTCTATAAACTATTTTAGACTTTATCAGCTGATACCCTTGAATCAGATTTTATGTACAAATGTTGCTCTGTGTCTTGGAGATATCTGACATAAAATGTCTTAGGTTCTCACTTCAGGAGTTCTGGATCTTTCAACCAAATTTAATAGCTATTTATGCCTTATCTAATGTACTATTGGTTCAGGATCGTTCATAGCTTTGCGTTATATTGAAAAGTGGACAAAGAGTGTAATTTGTTAATGTCATGAAGGATGAAGTTGGTTAGAAAGGGAAGTGTACACGATTTATAATAACACAAGTATTTCCTTGCTAATCCCTTGTCAGGTTCATTATCTGTAGAGCCCCAGGCAATAGTTGGCCTATCGTGAGAGTGAAATTTAACCCACAGCATGAAATTAATCCTCAAAGACTTTCATCTACTCTTTCTAGAAATAATAAATTCAGAGTGATTTTATAAATCTCCTCTCTAACTTTACACAGAGGTGTTAAATTAGTATCTAAACACTATGGCATATGTCAATCTATTGATTTATGTTAACTAACATGGAAGTGTATATCAACAATAATAAGGAATTGAAGAATTAGTGATGTGTCCATTGTTTCTTCCTGGCAACTTTTTTTCTTCTACAATACATAAAATTCTATTCCTTGTAATTACAGGGAAGATAAGGGTTTATGTATGCATACAAATTCAAATTATTGTATCTGCATTTACTAGAGTTTCTGGGTTTACATATGAAATAACTTGATGTGGGGTTTCATACCCTGACTTCAGTCATAAAGCTTATTGGAAATCTAATGAGGGCTTGTTTCAGGTAAACAAAATATTTTTAAGCTACTTTTATTGTCAGTTGGAGCTGATGAATTTAGGAATTATAGTTTGATACAATATGGTACAGTAAATGAATACCATAGATAATCTCAGATATCATTTATGTCACATTAATACTATCCATTGAATGCAGTAGTAGAGAGAGAAGGGAAATTTGCAGAGTTGCAGTGCTTGTTGATAGGTTTTAGAGGGGACAAGGAAGGAACAGATGCAATGATACATTTCTCATATTTTGACCAGTATCTGCCTCAAGGTTTTCCGTCTGCTATTAAACATATCATGTTTCTTCAGCACTGCACTCTTTTCTATCCCACCTATTTTCATAATTTTGCTCACTCCCTATATATCCATCAGTCATTTCCCTATGATTGACTTTCACTATTTGCCCTTTTCCCGGACCACAGGCTCATAGGGAAAACTTCTCGCAACAAAAGCAGCAGTGTTTGTCAGTTCTGAGACTGTGGTTTCTGCTGCCAGTTCCAATGACAAGCTGGCATCTTGTGACCTCTGATAAATGACCTCTAATAAATTGGTGGGTGATACATCTCTTAGCTGTTAGGCAGGATGGCTGTCTGCATTTTCAAGAGAGTCTTGAAAGAGAAAAAGGCTAAAATCTGTCCTCTGCATGTAATAAAACTGGAGATTCCTTTCTACAGACCTTTAAGATCAGCTTTATTCTTGGAAGGGGTTCAGGCCATGAGTTGGACAAACTTTAGATTTTTAACAAGGATAATACCAATGTACTCTACAAAATTTAGGTATAGTAGGTCCTTCTCATACTTCAGACTAGATAACTTTCAGGCTCCATAGCAGGGAAAGTTGGTTCCTGCAAATCCTTGGGTCCTTATTTATATGCATAGACTATATTGCACAAAGATTTTACCCAAAATGAAACAGCTAAACCTACTGCTAACATCATATCACATAGCAAAGCACTATACAGATAGTTCTTTGAGAGAATCATAGCATAACTTAGGAAAAGAATAAATTATGCTGTTCTTCTTTTGAAGAGCTATCTCTCCCATTAGCCAGCATATGTGCTAAGAAAAAGAGGAAGGGAGGGGTTATGCCTACATGTTGAACACTTAGGGGTTTATTTATTGCACTATTGCTCAGTTTGTCATTAGAGAAGACACAAATTTGCCAACAAATTCATGATCTTACTCATTTTATATACAATAATATATATCCAGTAATTACCTATTAATTCTGTATAAGCATGCAGAACCACTTCTTTCCAGCAGTCATTGTTCAATAAGCCTATTTTATTTATCAGTAGGCATTCAGCAGTTCAATAATTCAGTTAGTTTTATCTCTGGATGCATGTAGCATTATGAAGACTTGACTAAATGTGTACATGGAAGAGGTGCTGAATGTGGTAAGGAAACAAAACAATAGTCCCTGAGAAATACTGCATGGATAACATCAGAACTGCCTTTTCTTTTTCCTATTTTTAGTCCTCGGGCTCAATGTCTCAGTTGGATCAGCCGTGTTAGCATAGTTTGCCTGCCTGCCTGGAGAAGAATGTGAGCAAAACGCCTTTAAGAGACTTCTGTGACTGTACAAAATGAAAGGAGTCTTTCTAGCTTCCCACTGGTAGTTAGTGAAACAGTTTGTTTTCTGAGATAGACATCACTGTAACAAAACCTGATAATGCTTCCTTGATTTGAATATTTTCACACACCCAAAAGGAATCGTTTACCATTTCTTTTTGGAAAAATAATTGTTTAATCTTTAAAGGCACAAGGCTGCAAGAAAGCAGTGAAATCTGCTGAAAAGTGTATCCTCCAGACTACAGCACTGACTGCTGCCCACAAATGCTTTGCTGAAATCCTCTCTCTTTTTCAAAAGTTGCCTTGTTTTGTACCTTTAAAATTATCAGCACTTGGAAAAATCTTGTTAAATCTGAAAGAATTCCTGTTTCCCTTTAGACTTAACAATGTTTCAGATACTGATTAAAAAGGGAACTCTCCCTTTATTCCTGAAGTCGGTAAGAAATATTATGGAAAATTGTGTTAACTCTTGCAAATCCCTCTACAACTATAAAAGTACAAATGAGATCGTCCCTGCTGTTTCAGTCAGGCCTATGAACCTCAGAGCAATAGGATATTTATAAGAAAATTCCAGACATAGCAGTGGTGCCGTGATCCATATGACCCAAAGTTTCCAGTCTTTGTCTATCCTCCTGTCTTTAAGGAAAAACAGAGGGGCGTAAAATGAAAACTTGGAAGATCACAAATCATTGTTATGACTCATTATAATGAATGATTTGTGCATTACTTTCTGGAGTAGTTAGGTTGAGTTTTGGGGGGAAAAAAGTAATGTTCCTTTGTAATTTTCACCACTTTATGCCAATTTTCAAGCAACTGTCTTTCCTGAAGCAATAATGATCTTTTTTCCACACCATCCTGGGTAATGAGTGAGTTTTTTCAGCTGGAAGAGTTTGTTGTGATACAAAGGTGCAGCCTTACACAGCTGTTGTCAAGACCCTGTTAGTGTTTCCATTACAGCATTAAGTCTTATTTTCTGTTGTTTAAAACTGGGTTGTCCAGTACTCGAGGCTGAACTTTGGTAGTTTTAAAAATGTATTTGCAAATAAGAAAAATAATCTCATTGGGTGGGGCTATTTGGTTCTGAAAAAAAATATATCCTGACATTTGTGTAGCTACAACTGATTCAACAAGTTGTGAATATTTAAACCTATTCTTCTGACCTCAGTGTGCAACCTGCATTCTAGATTCTCCTAGGTTTTGTTTAGCATTAGTTTTTGTTGTTAACTGTTAATAGTGTGAGTTATTAGAAAAATAAAAATTAATCTACTGAAGTCTGAAAATAGTTGCTCTTTTTCTACTACACTGAATTTGTGAGAACTCATTTCCTTTATTTTTCTCTTATCTTCATACAGTGCATTGATAGGGTATATTCATAGGTGTCAAAGGTTTCTTATTGCTTGCCAGGATAAATTTTAGTGTTACACTAAAATTTCCTCAATGTGTGTTTATGTATCTCTGGACTCAGAAAAAACTGGCAGGCTACAATTTGAACACACAGAAAACTTTCCTTAAGGTTAAGGGAATACATTTTTGGTTTGACTTTTAAAGAAGGAAGTGCACTATTTCCGATAAATAGTATTGCAGAATGCAGGTGCTCCAATATTTCACTAGTTTTACTGTAAGTCACCACAGCAGTGAAAAGTCATGGTGCTGTAGGGGAAATTTTGCCTTAACTTGCCTTGTTGTGTCCTACTGTATGTTAAGAATTGCTGACTTCACTCAGCACTGGTTCGTTATGAATTCCATATAAACAGTAATATTGGGGCACAGTTGGGTGGGTAAGAGTTTCGTTTCAGTCTTTAACTCAGAATTTCCTTGTTTTCCTCATTTAAGTCTGTATGTTTTCTGTCACTTAGCCATACAATTTGATAGAAAAAAATAATCTTTTCAGGGAAGCAGCACATGCATAGCAGGTAATGTCCATATTATGTGTATTAGCTATTAGGCATTTAAAGTGGTTTGTCTGTTAATGAGAAAGGACATGTGAGTTAATGTTTGCAAATGCAGTGTATTTAGCTGTATTTTTCAATAGAGTAAGTCTGGTTGTATCCTTTTCACTATTTTAAAAATCTCAGCCACAATATATTAATGAAATTGTTTCCCTTTCAAATACTTTCCAGCACAAAACTAGCACTTCTTTCAGCAACTCACAATTTGATTTTGGCTATTTTCCACTGAAAATGAATTTGGATTTCTGTGTTTGACCATTTCTTTCCTTTGGGAGAAAAAGTATTTTTTGTTATCTTTCTTACTTTTACCATAGGGAGTAAGTGTAATGTACGTTTTGTTGTGGTTTGGAAATTCTTGATGCTAAATCATTTTAAAACAAAAAAAAAAAAAAAAAATCAGAACACATTCAGCTGTGATGGGATTGATTTCATCAAAGAACTTACAATGTTAATGAATGCTGAAAAGTATTGAACAACCCACCAAAAAATCCTCCCCCAACATCTTCATACCAGAAAGCCGCAAAAATTCTTCTGCCTTCTCAGAAAGGCCAGAATGGACACTCAAATCAAAGCTTTGTTGAGAAAACTGTGTAGAAGAACTTGGCCCTTTCTATAAAAATTGTGGAAGAAGAACATTTTTTTTTCCAGTAGCATATTGATCTTTATTACATTTTCTGAAATTGGAAGGGGTTTAAAGCAATGCTTACTGTTTGTATTTCAGGTATTTTCCTGTAATAACCAGTAGTAAGTGGTCATTTGAAACCTTTCCATGGCTTATCAGACGCGTGTTTCATTGTACAAAACTGCGTTGAGATTTGCCTTTGCATCTCTTTGGAGTAATGCAGAATACCCTTACCTTTTAAAGGCAGCAAAATTTCTCCTCTAATCTGGTATCACTTAACTGATAGGTGAAGTGTTTATATACCTGCGTTTAAATTTTTTAACAGCTCTAACTTGCGGAAACTCAGTAAGGAGTCATAGATCATGGTAATGTCACAGGACACGAGGATCACTTTCCAGCAAGAGAGGATGTACATTTTTGTAATAGAAGTTAAACTGAGATAAAACCTTGACACTTTTTAAGCGGGCACATGTTTCACACTGAAATCAGCCAAACCACTTTCTCATTTTTCCCCAAACTAAGACTACATACTGGGGTCTTAATATAATTATAATATAATATATGATTTCTTGTGAAATTTTTTAGTCATTAGTTTATATTCCTCATCAGTTTGTCCATTGTTTCTCTATAAGCTGTTTTGAAGGAAGACGTATAAGAGTTTATTCAAAACTAATGAAAACCAGACTTCTGTTGATGGCTTAGACAATGAGTGACTGACTATTCATACTTAAAATCATAAAAATAGCTCCGTCATCTCTGACTATACAAAATTATTCATTGTGGTAGCATTTTGAATTATTTTTCCAGTTTAGATAAGGCTCAAAAAAGTTCATAGATTTTGGGGGGTTGCTTTCACTTAGAAAATAGCAATCTAAAAAGTTCTGGAAATAAGCCATCACCAACACTGTTGGTGATCACCATCACCAATGCTGTTTTACCATTACTGGTTTCTGCAGATTCTTTCACCAGTGTTCCTAAGTGCCTTACACACAGGTAGATGTAGATAGAAAACACAAGTAGTGTTTAAATTTGCCTGTTGCTTTCACAGGTGGCACATCCTGGCTGATCTTACTGTGTTAAGGTCACACGTATTGCACAATCCTTCACACAAAATACTGAGTGGTCTTTCAGATAGTTGTCCCTTTTAAGGTCATTTGCTGTCATGTTACATTGTATTCAGAACTTGTATCTAGGCAGCCAAAGCAAAACTTCAGTGACAGAATTGTACCTTGGACATAGCCATGACACTGGCAGAGGGGCCAGCGGTGCTGTTTCTGCTCTGGCGGGACTGAATAGGCTTTTCACGCAGAAGAACACTGGAGACATTTCTAAAGAATAATAAAAATGTGTACTGTTAGCGAGTCCTTAACTGTGAGGAAAGGCTCGTGCTTGCCAATGAGCTTGTAGAACCCCACAGCTGCCAGAGTTATCTGGGACCTCGGAAACACAGGAGCGTTACCAGCCTTGGAGGCTGGGCTTGAACACCTGCTTGAAGCTCTTGCTGTGCATGTGTGAGAGGTGGGGAGGACTCCAGCTTGGAGCCCCAGTCTGTACTTTCAGCTTGTTGTGAAACATGCAAGCGTTCTCATTGTTTTTGTCTGTGAAACAAAATGGAACTTGCACATTCGTGTGGTTTCTCTGGATGGTTTTTTGTGCGGAATGGAAAGGTTTTGGTTTTCACTAACTTTGTTGTTGTTGTTTAGAACTCCCCCTCCACACACAGTCATTGATGGAATTAGATTATTAAAATATTTATGGTTTGAACTTAGTTTCTGCTAAATTTCTTCCTTGGAAAACATGAAATTATTCATATCTAGTGCTATGACTAGTTATTTTTGTTATTCTTTTGCAATATTACCATGGTAGATCCACATGAAACAGTTAAATGGATTAATGTGCCCTGCTTAGGGTCAAATTATTTTTTTCATTAATATCTTCTAAAACTACATGTAAAGAAACATTTCCTTTGGATGTTATAGCAACTGTATGTTTGTCCCATGCGCACAGTGGAAGAATTAATGCAGGAGGAAAAAAACAGAAGAGTTCTTAATAAGTAGTTGACAAGAACAGCTTTAATGTCTAAAACATTAAATGAATAAAAATATATTTATTGTACTGCTTTCTTTTTCCCGTTGATATTTTTGATGGAATGATATGCTGCTTAGCTTGAATATAAAGGCAAGAGAGAGGGGAAAG
This sequence comes from Vireo altiloquus, assembly GCA_013396875.1. Lineage (NCBI taxonomy): Eukaryota > Metazoa > Chordata > Aves > Passeriformes > Vireonidae > Vireo > Vireo altiloquus. Next base: position 453,944 of record VZRF01015546.1, on the reverse strand, counting down.
TCATCTATGAAAGGAATAGGAAGTACAGGAAAGATGAAGTTCTAATTTTCTCTGGTCTGAGAACTGGCTGAGAGTATCAGTGAAACACCTAAGCTTTTTTGTCATGTTTAAGACTTTTCTGTTTCTCTATTCAATGATGCAGTTCATTCAGGGAAAATATTTTCAAAAAATTGTGAATTCAGAGTGAGCTATGTATGGTAAGTTCTCATCACCGACGCTGAAAGAGTTTAGACCAAGTGTTTTATGAGAGTTTAGATAAATTGCTTTTAGCCAATCTAAAGGGAGGCAACATATAGTGATGATCTTACTGGGGCCAGTTTGATCAGAGCAGCCAATGTGTTCCATCTAAATTCTGCTGTAAATTGCTAAGTCTGTAGTTGATCTAGGTGTATCTTTTGCCATGAATGTACCCTCATTCAGATGTGGGCAGTTGCTCCTTTCTCATCTGCTGCTCATGTTTCCTCCTTTTGCCTGACTTATTTTCATGGCAATTTCTGAGGTATTTTTGTCAAAGTACAAATCAGATAGCAAGAGGACAGAACAGACCTGGATTGCAATAAGGCAGAGATCAGATGTGAAATGGACACATTTTGCAGTGTTTGAAGCCAATACCTGCCACCCATTTGTAAATGTAAGAAATCATCAGTTTGTGTTTGGTAATTTTTTATTTTACCATCATAGCTGATAGTTGATGATCGAACTGATATAACAATCAGCTCTGCAGAGAAAGTTTTCAGTGTATCTTTACAATTATTTCCATTATTAATATTCTTTTTTTTTCTTATTAAAAAGCCCAACAAATTCCTCCAAAGTTCAAAGGGGTAAATAAACTTAACAAGCATAATTAATTCCAACAAAATGAAATTAATTGTGATGAATTTTAAAATAATTTTTGTAATACTTTGCTACATATGTTTCTGGTTTATTTCTGTAAATTAAATATGAACTGTAAGAAAAATTCAAGTATAAAAGTCTAACTGCCATAGATTTGAGACAAATCTATGGCTAGGATGGAGAATGACTAGAATAAGTTCTGCTCTTTACCTGTTCTTTATGTTACTGCTTTATTATATTCTGATATGCTTTTCACAGTTAAATAGTCATCATAGCAATAATAGAACACTCAAAATATGACCTCAGCAGTAGCAAAACCTGTATCTTCTGCTTAAAATAATTAGACTTTTTTTGTTTTGAAAAATAATATTCAGCTCTTTAACAGCTCCTATGATTTACTGTTAAAATAAGTGGCAGAATTATACTCTCAACTTAGTTATTGTCCTGTAAGTAACATAAGAATCTCAAAGAACTTGAGCCAAAAGGTGAAATAAATTATATTATCGAGGTCTTTTTCCAGTCCAAAGTTTTGCATTAAATTTAAGCATCAGTAGATAGCACTCATAGTAACACCTGAATAAATGTTTAACTTAGCAAATCAAAATCTTTTTAAAATATAATGCAGGTGAGGTTTTTATATTATTATAAGCATGTGAACTGTTAAATAATGTATATTTGTATAAAGCTTCAGACTATACATTTTTTATCAACTTATGCTAGTGGGGTAACTACAGTTAGGAGTGTCTGGAATCATGGGACTTACTGAAAGTGCAAAAAAGCTGTACATGTTTTCAGTTTTCCAAAGACCATACATTTATTTTAGAGTTGTTTTAAATTTAAAGTTGCACAGCAATTTTAATTTGTTTTGTTGTTATGACATGTAATTTTCTTCTTTATAGCATCTAAACATGTGAGCACCTAAGTTTGTTTGCTTTGGTACTACATAAACCCCAGCCATGATTGGAAATGTTAGGAGCTGTATTCAAAACCTAGTAGAATGTGTGATAAAATCCTACTAAGAAGTGCAGAGAAGGAAAGTACAGCTAAGGCTGCTACTCATTGGCAAGCGCTGCAGCCTGGTATAAAGCTTGGTTCTCTGAGTCAGTGTTTTTCTTTCCCTCTGAACTCTGTGGTTGAGAAACTAGTCAGCAGTGCTGCATAAAAGCAGCAAGAAATTCTGGAATTTATGCATGAGGGTTTGCAAACCCAGTGGCAAGAATTTGATGAGTCTAGACTGCTCCAAATCATGTTGTATTTGTCCTACATTACTGGGACTTAACTGCTCATTATGTGCTTCAATCTAGATATGAAAATACTGATTTCTTCCTTTTAGATTTTAAGATGACTAAAGCAATATGAATCTTTCTCCAGCCCAGATCAGTAAATAAAAGGGGGAAGATTTTTAGGTAACATTGTGGTAAACAGGCTTTAAACACTAAATACATGGATACTGTAGTAGCAGACACCCACAAGACAACTTTCATGAGAGATTCAGCAAATATGAACAAAAAATTTAACAAATTATAGAGGGACATGAGAGAATTTTTTTTCTGAAAAAACATGTATCGTCTTGTTCTTCTATAGATATTGATTCTATTAGAAAAGACTACTTAGAGGACTTTCGCAAGAGGAATAAGGTCAAAAAAGCATAATGTGGACTGAGGATTTTATTAAACTCAGAATGAAATGCTGGCTGTTAAAAAACCAACAAGAACTGTAGGGAGTTAGGCACTGGAAACAGATGCATGTGTTTATGTAGAGTCGTTGCTCCACAATATGATGGATTACTTGTTAAATGATCAGTGGTTCGGAGAACTGGTGAAAAACTCAAGCATCTTCTAACATTATGGAATTTCAGGCAAAGCCCATTGAGACTCATTGATCGAGAACTGTTACAACCATAAAAAAAAGCTCTCTCTCATGCTAGTAAAACAACAATAATTTAGGTTTATTTATTTCACAAGTAGAAGTTTTAGTGCTGATTAGTGTGGGTAAGTTAAAATATTTTCATGATTTTAGATCATCAGTTTTCAATGCCTTTTGAACAAACCCAAAAACCTCAAATAGTTTTACATGGTTCCCACTTTTTACAGAGATCCCAGCCATGTGTCATCTGCAGTGATCAGGGAAGGACACCAATGTTCTCTTCTTAAACAATATCGGCACTTTTGTATCTAAAGAGGCTACTGCAAAGTTACTTTTCATTCAAAGGGGACTTGGAAGACCAAGTCCTTTGGACTGCTGCTACAAGGCAGAAAAGGAGATTGTGAGGTCCCTCATGGCATGGGAGATGGATGTGGGATCTGCAAGGAGGGCAGGCAGTAAATACCTTGGCTGATCCTGGGTAGGAAGAGGTAATCTGGGGTGCAAAGTGCCTTCCACAGCTCTGTGAGCATTCCCATCCTGGGAATGCTCAGCACCACAGCATTCTGCCCAGAAAGCCAAGAAGCAGGCTTTCTCTCAGGAAAATGAGAGGGGAGGAAAGCTAGCTTGATGCTCATTCCTGAAGTGGTAGCTCGCAGTAAACACACAAGGTTTTGGAGTGTCCAGTGGCTTCTGACCCTTGTTGGATGCTGCGAGTAGCAGGTTGTCCCTCCCAGCCTTGGAAAAGCATCTCTGCACATATGTCTGTTCAGCATGTCGCTGAGAGCTGCCTGCCATCACACTTCAAAATTATAAATTAGATCAGAAGTTAGTGCTCCGATGGTATTTAGAAGGGAATTTATCTTTTTTGGTCTAGCAAAAGCTAAAAGGATACAAGGCAGGCTTCCAACTTTCAAAAATGCATGAAATTCAGTGGTTTTATAGTGCTTTTAGAAAGGAACGGATTTGAAGCAGAGAAAGCCATTACATATCCCCCAGTTGTGTTCATTCCTCTAAACAATCATTAAAAACAGGCCAGGTTGGGGGTTTTTTTTAAAGGAATGCTTTAGCTCTTCTGTGTTATTAAGACTACTAATAGAGGCTGCCACTGCTGTCTCCAGGAAAATAAACTTTTTTTTTCAGCTCTTCCCTGAGTTTCTTATAACAAGTGCTGGTGATCAATTAGCTAGTTCATTAAAAAGTTACACATGATTTTATTGAGGCAAGCAATTCTGAATCAAAGAACCCAATTCGCAGATCTAGGTTGAAGCACATAATTGGCATGTATTTTAGAATTGCTGTTAAAGCTATAAAATAGATTTACTAGGGAAGGAATGGATCCAAAAACCCTAAAGGAAGGAATATGTTATTTGTGTGACTCAGTGTTACGAATGGACTTACTTAAAGTCTTATCTATATTAAAACAAAAATCTGAAATAAATGTAAAGCTTCTCTGACTTCTGTCCCAAGAAGCTAATCTTCATGTGATTAAATGCAAATTACCTACAGGATTATTGCATTTCTTATGCCATTATTTTCATTATTGCTATCAAAGATGTATTTTTATGAAATCATTTTTATTTAGTTGAGAAGTTGTCAGTGTGTAAACTGTAAAACAGAATTATGTGAGTATGTTCACTGTGTTGTTGAGACCCACTGTGACTCTGGGAGCCCCTGTTCTACAAACAGTTGTGCATGCACAGTGTAGTGGGGAACCTTACACATGTGCAAGTAGGACATTCCTGAGCATCTGCAGGGTGAAAGAGAGCAAAGTGCATATTCTGAGGATGTTTTAGAAACAGTGATACTTTTTGTGTTTACAAGCAGGCCAAATCTTGAAACTCGAGGAAAAGAGTTTAGGTTAAGAAAACTTTATTTTTAAATACTTGGTAAAAGATGTTACTGGTGAGTTTTTGCAAGTTTTCTGTAAGAAAAAGAAAGCCATTTTTGATTTTGAGCTGAGATGTATAAACAATCAAGTCCTAAATATATTAAAATGTACATAGAAACTACTTTCTGTTGTAATTTGGATTGCTTCACTGCCACAATGTAAAAGCTTCTGTAGCTGATGTTGCTGTTGGACTTTGTGTGATGGCACTGAGGCATTTTTTTCAACTATTACCCTTCCCAAGGGATCTTTTCTGACAAAATGTTATGCACCAGCTCTTATTTGAGTCTAAGCCTATTGAATAGCATTCTCTGTCTGCCAACTTGGCAGCAAGTTCTTGTACTAATAAAAGAGGTTATCCCAGATAGAGATCCCAGATGTGCCTAAACTACTTTTATTAGGACTATGGAGGGACTCAGTGTTTCCTTCTAACTGTTTGCAAAAAAGGTGTGGGCTTGCCTTCATAATTGCCCAAAGAATTACATCACTACAATTTTTTCCCTCAAATTACCAATAGATATGTTTATTTGACCCTACTGAAATCTGTAAGAGAGGAGAATATTGCTGTTTAACTTGAGTTAAAAATACCTTTGTTTGTTATCTCATATGAATGTGATTCAGTATCGTGATCAGAATAAGTAAAAATTGATGTTTATCAGAACAGCAGTATACCTGTGGCATGTGATGTACGTGACTGTGATGTGAATTATTCCTTGAAACGTTTGCATAGAATTATTATTGTATCTAGTGATAAAAAGAATATAGTGATTGCCTGATGTGAGGCTATTTTAGACTGGCACTGGCAACAGCAATATTCTTTTTATTTTTAGTGCTATTTGGTAATTAGCAGTTTGAAAAGAAGTTTGGCTGCTAAAAATTATTCTAAATATCTCCATTCTATTTAGTTGAATGTGCCAGCTGCAGTTTTAAAACTGAAAGAAATAGGATCCTCTAACTGAGAGACTTAGAAAAATAATATAGTTTTTTAAACTCACTGTTGCTATCCATAAACCATAACTATAAGAAGTTTACAATCTTAAATCATAATCCTGATTTTCCTTTCAAGGACACAAGCTTCATGTTGAAATTTTTATTGTTGTAAAATGTGAATAGAGGAAATAAGTTTTTAATTAGAATAATTCATTGCTTGCTTTTATTGTTCATCTTATTATTGAATTATGAAAAATGAATGGTGCTCTAATATCTGATCATGTCTCTGCTTGATTTTTATTGTAACTGTGTCAGATATAAAAAGGAGCAGTACATGATAGTATTCTATTTCAGATTTTCAAAAGCAGGATTTGACTCAAACACACACATTAGTTTCAATGGGCTTTGGATCAAGCACAGGGTTAACAGCTTATTTTTCAAACAACTAGAAAGAGGTGTAAATGTCAAAGGTGATAGCTATACTGTGAGTTCCATAAACTACAAAAAAAGTTACTACTAAAGCTCTACTTTTCCTTGGTTTAACAGCTTCTATGAAAACAGTGTTAATAAGTATATCAGGAACAGTATATAATAATGAATCAGAGATGTAAAAAAAACTCCTTTAAAACTCCTTTTATATAATAATTGGCAAGTTAAAAGTGACTTAAAATCCCTGACTTCTCATGCTGTGATGTAAATTGTATTTTTTTTAGGTTCCAAATTCAAAGAGGGAAAACTGATCCAACCAGTTACAAGAGCCTGGGGGACTGTTTTAGGACTATTTTCCAACGAGAAGGGTAAGAGTATATGTTTTTTAAATTGTCAATTTTATGTGACCTTTCTTAATCACCCATTTTCCAGACATTAGATCCTCTTTATATTCCACTCCTTTTTTTTCGCAATTGCCAGAATCTGGCAAACGTAGTCTTACATAACGAGCACAATTTGAAAAGTCTTGATTAGTCTAAATTAGACTCACAATGCCAATTTTGGTTATTATAATATGTTGAAGAATGCCCAGCTGTGCAGAGATGATGGTGCAAACCCTGCGTCAGTACCGGGAGCAGGATGGCTGCATCAGGATGTTGCTGGATCTTCACTCTTGTGTCTTCTTGTCCTGGTTTTCCAAACTGGCTCAGACCGAGCAAATCACGTGTTTACAAGCTCTGATGAACTGGCATTCCCAGTTACCTGTGGTAGACAATGTTTCCAGGACCTGTGTAAGCAAAATTCCACAGCTTTTCAGTTTGACAGAATATGGAAGAAAGAGTTATGGTAATTAGTTACTCGAATCATACTGGCGTCATAAGGTACCGCTGCTCTAAGCCTGAGCTCCTCTAAGGGACTTGGGTTCTGATCCAGAAAGGCATTTAAATATAGGCCTAATTTTATGAGCAGTCCAGTTAAAGCCAGTGAATGTAATGGGATCGATCATATGCTTAAAGTTAAGCCTGTTATCCACAGGAGCTCTTTGGAAGCTAGCCTTTAATCAAGGTAACTCTAATTAGTAAATCCCAGCTTTGAGTAGCTGGCGGGTTTTCCATAAACTTTTTTAATACAATAGCAACCCAATTTTTTTTTTATCCATATATCACAGAAACAATTTGGTTAGAAGAGACCTATGAGATCCTCAAGTCCAACCCATAGATCTTGAGTTCAACCTGTGTATTCATCAAAATTGAACTGTTCTTGTATATAGTGACAAAGATACTGGGTATGGAGGCAGCGTGGATGCAGTGAGACACAGACTTCTTGCATCCACAAGCTATACTGGAAAAACAGTACAGGTGAGATGAGCAGTGAAAATTAGTAACTGGACCACTTTTGTTTCTTGCAATGAGATTTAGCTAAGCTATACTACATAAGTACATCCATATAGAACCGGATGGTTTGAAATGAGGAAGTAGGGACATACAATAAAGGTGTTGAAAGAAGAAGTTTTCACAGCTGCTCTTATTAGTTGTAAATTCATTTTTGTTGAGAGAATAATGTTGTGTATTGTCACTACAATAGCCATCAAAAAGCTTAAAAGCTAAAAAGATTTCACACAAATGATAATCTGTGGCTTCTGAGGTGTTCTGGGCTGAGCTTATGTTCACTTGTATTGCTTCTCCAAAGAAAACTATTGTAGTATTAATATTTACAGTAATGTAGAACTATTTTAAAAAGGAAACTAGTTTCAATATCTGAGTCAGTGAGCATGAAAACATTATTTACCTCATCCCAACTCACCAGTATTTTTCGTATCTGGAGAAAGAGTCTAAATCAAGAGACAATTTCCAAGTTAATTGATTATTCATTGTTTTTTTTCTTATGAAATTCTTGTGCCCCAATACTGGAATTAAACCAGAATATTTTTAATGTTTGTATCAAGTCATGAATCTGTGAGCAGGAAAAGAAGATGATTACATGAAAATATTATATATTTAAATCACAATATAGCAGTGGATTGCACAAAACTTCTGTTGGGCAAGAGCTAATACAGAGTTTTACCTGCCTGTTTCAAAAGCAGTCAATACTAATCTAAACAAAAAAGCAAATTTCAGGAATGACTGTTTTTCTCCAGGAAGTTAGACAGAGGCAAAATTCACATTTAAACAGACATCAATAGTAAGCACTAGGAAAAAAATGAGATAAAAAATCTTAGATGAACTATAATCCTAAATTTTGGATAAAAATAAGAAAAGAACTAAGTTAATCCTGAAAAACCTGTTTGTCTCCATGAGTCTTTCATTCCTGTCTGCACAAGTTGTCTGGTTTCCTGGAGCATGGTGATTATGACAACTGTGAAGGAAGTGAGGGTGGAATTTGAATTATTTTAGTTTGTGGAAACCTTTAATCCTGATAACCCCTTCCTTGTGTGACCACAAAAATATGCAGAAGAGAGCCCCACGAAAGGGCTTCACACTTAGATACTAAGCAAACAAAATCAGTTTATGAGGTGTTCAAACTCAGGTGTTCAGACTCAGGAGGGTTTAAGAAACTCATTTATGCCCCATGTTTATTTCAAATTGTCAATATGAAACACCCCTAATGGTGTATGGCATTTTCTGAAAATATGTAAATATTTAAATCTATAAAGAGTTTAGGCATAAACTAAAGTGAAAAGAACTAAACTAAACTGAACTAAAAAGGGTTGAGGCGTCTTTCTCCAGCACTCTGAATTCCCTTTTGGCATACATGATTTTCTGTTAAATTGACTAAAAAAGCCCTAACTAAATAAAAGAACACAGTGGGAAAAGGTCTGTTACTGATGGCCTGTCCCTGCAAATATTTACATTTGGGAATATTGCTTATGCTGATTTGTACTTATATTTTTCAGCAGTAGCAATTATGATAAGCTAGAATGTCAAAGCCCGACTCAGACAAGACACTTCATAGTGCCTTGATTTTCTGATCTGGTTGTGTTGAGGTTAAGTATGCAGGATCAGCCTAGGAAGTATTTATTTTTATGAACACGTATGCGAATGTTTCATTTGCTTCAGTGGCTTTTTCTGAAAATTAACCACTATTGTGTTACTACAGTATCACAGTAACAATCTGGTGATTTCATGGAAAGCTTCTTCATCACAAATAACAGCCAGAATTCTTTAACCACCCCTCTGATTTTGTCCTCATTACAATGAAAAGGACAGAGGAAATAATTCAGTCTAACCGCTAGTAGAACACTGTCCATTTCAAAGAATCATAAAACTCCTTTATCTTTACAATACACTAGAAATCTTTTAACAAAAAAAAAAAAACAAAAAAACAAAAAACCACAGTCCTACAAAAGCTCCCTTCCCCCAAACTTTGACTATCTCTTTATCTGGAAATAATTTTTCTTCATGGGGAATTAAATTCTTCAAAGAAGGATCCATGCCTTGAACTCTTCCCTTGTCTTACAAGAAAACAGGAGCCACAAAACATAAAATTTAATTGAGACACTAAACAAAGGCTCAGTCGAGCAGAGCATTAAAGGTCACATAGCTTTCTTTTAAAGGGAGGCAGAACTATTAACTTCAGGGATTTTGTGAACTTGTTTTGGGAGCATCCAGCCACTACCAATTGCACAGGAGCTGCAGTGGTGCAGATCCCCTCAGGTGATGAGCAGCCTCTGCTCAGCTGGATTTACTAGCAGGCATGCAGTAAAGGTCCTCTGGTTTCACTTAAGAGATGATGCATGAATTGACAGATCTTTGACAGTGAGGTAAACCCACCAGGAGCATATCTGTTTATTGAGGAGTGACAGCTTTATAGCCAACATAAAAATAATCTGATGCTTATTGGGGAAATATTTGGATACGGGATTAACTCAAACCATTAATAGAGAAAAATTTTCATTCTCTTTAGATCCTACAATAAGAGATTAGATTGTGTTAAATGACCAATTTTTATATCATGGTGTTCTTTACTGCATTTGTATTCATTTGCCTTTTTTTTTTTTTAATAGTAACTTAGGTTGGAATTTGAAATGTAAGAATAAACCAATGTTCTAGCTGAATGTATATGTTGTATCTATATTAAAGACACATGGTGTTGTGTCTCATATTAAGAATGGAAAATTATGCCCATCTGCACTGTCTTAATCCGCAGTTACTGCATTAAAATGATGGATGCTTTTATTTCAAGTCTGTAAACAACTTTGTTCTTATAAACTTGGATTTTCATGGGCTCATAATTTTAACAGTAAATGTTCTGGGTTATAGTTGGGTTTTTTGGTAGGCACTCAGTCAAGAAACCTTTTTCTTTCTCATTCAGGTTAGCTTGTCTGAAATAGGAAGGACAGTAGTGTCCTGGATTCCAGTTTTATAATTCAACACTTCAGTAAGTTACAGTTTAAAGTGCTTGTTAGCCTTTCTTAGAACTAGATGGTCCTGGGAAAGTGCAAAACACAATTGTCATTCATTTGAGACTTCATTACTTCTGCTGAGTTATTTGATTATTTATGTTTAATTTGCTTTGGGAAGGAGCAATTACCTCCACATTTACACAGTCTAATAGCTTTATAATTATTCCTGTCTTGTTCTCAGCACCACCTTACCACTCTCTTGTACCTACAATTGTCCATATGACCACCCAGACCTTTTTTTTAATAAGCAGCACCCTGACTCATGCATTAATGGGATTAGGTTATAAAGCTGCACAAAACTTGTCAGCAGTGGGTGGAGTATGTGGGAGAACAGCCAAGACTAAGCAGGAGCTGGATGAGTGCAGAGTCATCAGCAAACATGCAGCCCAGGAGGGCTCCTGCTTTATGTGGTATCAGCGATCATGCACCAATTAAGGAATTTGCAAGCACTCTCCTTTGTCTTGCCTCTATCCATCAACTGTCTGTCATGGTAACAAGTGCCTGAGAGACTGCAGCAGTGCTCTTGAGCAGTGCCTGGCCCTCCCACCTGCCTTCGGAGCACATTCCGCTGCTGCTAAATGCCACCAGGTCAAGGAAGGAGACTGGCAGAGTTGGTAGCCATACCGGCGAGCACCAGCCTCTGGCACTCACCAGCATCATCACTGACCAGTCCTGCTCCCAAATGAGAGCTAGATAGAAATAGATAGAAAAAGAAAGATAGAAATAATATCCTGCACCTGAAACCTTCAATGAAATTTCCAGGCAGGAAAGTGGGACATGGTCAGTCATGCCAAAAATCCTTTTTCCCAATGTCCATTAATAAAGGAGAGATTAATTTCCACTTACTGGAGGCACAAATTCTTGTGGTATTGAAAGACCAGACTTTAGGCTCTGCTTCCAGTGCTCTGAGGCAAGCAGAAGTTGTAAAGATGTTATTTCCCACACACCCACAGCTATCTGCCCCACTCCTTAGTTTCTTGTTAGCACTTCAGACCAGGAGGAGCAGAAGTGAACTCGGACCCATGATTGCTTGCTATATTCAAGAATCTTATTTCTTAGTAGAGACTCACCTACACTGACAGTTTTGGAGACTGTGATCTTGCAAACTGAAGTACAGGTACCTTTTCTCTTCTGCCTCCACTGCAGGAACAGTTACTTCCACCTGAGCACTCAGGCAAGTCTGCTAGCACTTGTACTTCAAGAGAAAAAAATCTGTTCATAGATCTGTGTCTCTTCTAGTCCTACTGGCCTGTCTCACACTCAGAAACTCATAGTACTAGTAGAGCTTTGCTAAAGTGAGCTTGAAGATGCTAAAAAAGGGGGACTACACCACCAAAATGTCTATCTCTGTATATCCTGATGCATCCCCGTAGTTCATAGTATATCACTAATTTTTATTCTTTTCATCTGTCATGTTGTAGAATTATTCTGTGGATAAAAAAAAAACCACCCCCCGACACACATTATTCTATGTTGGCATCTTATTGCCTTGTTATTGTGTTTATTGAAGACTTCACTAAAAACCTGTAATTTAGAGTATCAGAAATAATTATCACATTCCTGTGTGAAATAATATAATCCAAAATGTAAAGTCTCAATTAAATTTTATAACAAATTGTTGAATTGAGAACTCTAATTGAAATTGTAAAGGACAGCGTAGTGGCTTAAACTGTGAACCTGGGTGAAATCTGCTGGTTTTCATGAATAAAAATTAAAGTCTTAGGGCTGAATTTTTTAACCCTTGTTCTTACTTTGCGTATGTTTAAAGAAGAAATGCTCATTGTTAGAAAGCTAGTATTTGTATATTTTCAGGGAGCATGAGCTTGCAAAATTTATGTAGGGACATGGCAATTTTTCATAGTACATAATTAAATTTATCAACTGTTTAATCAGTACATTTATTTTTGAACACAACACTCCTCAGCAATTGTCCTCATGCCTGTGCAGTTTGGAAGACAGGATCCACACGGCCCTGTGGGAAATTGGTCTCACATATCTGCAGTGAAAAGAAAAATGAGGCCTTAGCATGGGCTAAGTGCCCCAAAATCAAAGAATTTCAGAATTTCTTCTGGCTAATTGGCAAGAATTCCTTCTTCAAAGTCCATGACACATATATGCAGAGTAATAGATCTGCTTTCCCTAAAACTGTTCTTATGCACACTTACTCTCACTTTACCCCTTGGTCTACATAGACCTATGTGCATTATCTGGTCTTACTGTTTTCAGTTTCATTTCATTGTCTCTACTTTATCTGGACTTGTGTCTTAAAACCATCATTTTTATTCTTACTCTGAATGGGTGCTGAGCCACGAAATTTAAATGAGAGTATAGCCTTGAATAAAATACTACTAAAATAAAGACTACTTTCAAGATTAAAGGAAAGCATAAAATTTGACTGGCAGAATGTCCCTGGTAATTTCCTTTAACATTTTTATTTGTGTTATACTCACAAGGTTTTAGATCAAATATGGCCACAAAAAAGACATCTTTTGTGTATTTATATGAAGGTGATGTGCATTCTGCTTTCTTTTGTATATAACCAGTTCTTAATCCAGTGTCAACAATTCTAAGTGACTGGATGCTCTTGCAACACTAGTGAGTCACAAAATAAAGATGGTACTTGTTCTTTTAACCAATAGGTCTCAAAACACTTCACAGAAGAAGGAAGTACTTTGTCTCAAACATACAGATGGGGATATTGATGTGTAAAATGTCAGGGAGTCAAGCAGATCTGGACTGGAGCATGCACACAGGTGGTTCTCACAGGGCAGCCTGATACCGTGTTGCTTATTTGCCCCATGGTTGCATGGTAATACCAAAGCTCTAAGGAACATACGTGTTGGACATTAAATTGCATTATTTGATACAGGTTTCTAGTTCAGCAATGGTCTGAAGACTTAATCAGCAGCTCATTTTATGAAGTAGTTGTCTGAGGGCATACATGGATCTAGTGTGAGGTTTAGGCCTGTAGCTGGATATCCTGAGTGCGAGGCTAGCTCCCTGTTCCATGGACTGGACTGTCTCCAGAGTCAGCAGTATTTACTGATGTTACTGTCATGAGGTTTTCATCATCCCATTCAGACAGGAATTCTCTGCTCCTGACTGGAGGTTCCCTACCCCCATCTTCATATGTTAACACTTGAAAACATAAAAAATGGCTTTGGAATGTGAAAAACTTTATGTGTGTAGCTGTCTGAAATACAGTGAAGTTATAGTGGTGTAACTAAGGGCAGCATTTAACTAACCACATTTTTATTACTGGCGGACGCACATTTTACTTGCAAAATTGAATCTGGTATATATGGCAACGCAGTAAACAAGAACACTCATTTAAAGAGAATCACTTCTGAGAATCATGTGTTTTAAAGATGAAACACATGCTTATTTATTTCCCATAGGAACAAAACACAATAAAATCATGTAAACCTTAAAAGCATCTTAGAAGTAAATAGGCCAGACATTAACTTGTGTTAGTTGTTATCATTTTCTAGGGCCACTGGAGGTACACTCACATTGAGTGACTGATCTGCATTTTTTAAAGCTTCAAGTGGTTGGGGTTTTTTTTTCAGATATTTTCATAATCATATAGTTTTAACTGTAAAGATATGATTTCTCAAGTGTCTCTCTTTTCTAATACTATAACGTAAATAGAACTCATTATAGCATTAGTATTTATAGCAATATCTCCCTGGAATCAGATAAGTGCATCTTAAGATGCTTATATTAAACAAGTAAAATGATACCTACAAGAATTGTTTGCAATTCATTTTAATCTATCTACTTGGAAGATCAATGGAACTAAATTTTTCAGTCCTTATTATTTTAACATTGAAGATTTTTTTGTCATTTTGTCACATTAGGTTCCTGATGGTTTCAAACATCATGTTTAAATAGATCAATGTGATAATTGTGCTTATAATAAACCTTCTATTGAGTCTAGTGTGTGGAAAATACCATACTGTGCTTTATCATCAAATTCACTGAATGTGTTTATGTTCTCTGAAAGTGAAGAATATGTATGCCAAATTTGGTAGCCCAGGAAAGTGGCTATGAATTTCTCCTGCTTCAGTAACTGGCTGAGCATGAGACACTGCCGTGTTTCACAGAGGTGAACTACTGCGACATTCCCTGGTGCTCCAAGCAGAGGTTTGCTCCCGGGGCCTTCATGGAGGCATTTCTGCCTGGCACCATTCGCCTCACTTGTGGCAGGGACATGATGCTGTCTGAGCCCTGAAACCTCTGTGCCTCGGAGCTGCTGAGCTGAGAGCCACCTAGGGTCGGAAAACTGGGAAGAGCTCGTACACACTGTGTTGTACGTGTTGTCCTTTTCCACGGCTTCCCTGGCTCCCCTAGGGCTGTGCGAAAATTTCAGCTAGTGAGAATCTTTCAGACCAGGAACCAAGTCCCCTCGGAGTTTAGTCACAGCCAGGGCTGTGTATCCCCTGAGAAAAGATTTCAGGAATTACTATTACATGGCTAAATAAAGCTTAATTAACTTTTGGATTATGCTGCTTTTTGGGGATCTGTCCCTAAAAAACTTGCTTGTTCTGAAATGATATCTCTTTAGTGCCATTGAAGTCTCCAGAATTGAAATCTATGTTTAAAGAGGAAAAACTGATTCAAGCCCTGATGGAGAGATGGAAGGTGGGGGGCGGGAGCTGTCTCTCAAATCTGAGTTGAGGCAAGGCTGTCATGCTCAGATACAGGCAGATAAAAAAATCTGAAATGTATCTGAAACCTCTTTCTTACCAAAGGAAATAGCTCTGAAATCTGATAATGAGATTGTCAGTATTCAGCTGTAAGAATTAGTTATTATCAGTTATGTACATCTAGCCACTGCCTTTAACATTTCATAAACACGGTAGTGGAGGCATCATGAGGTGCAAAATTAATTGCAGGTACGTGATGTATTTCTTTAAAAGTCAAGTGGTTATTTACTTCTCTTTAATTTGGGCTCCTGGTAGCTATTATTTGATAACCTTTTTTTTTAAATAAAAATTCCACTGTATCAAGGAGAAAGAACAGTGACCAGAGAACAGATAAATCATTTTTACATCCTTAGAACAGCTGACTTCACACTTTTATTACATTGTTTGAAATAGCATCTTTTCATCTGGAAGGAATCAGTTTAAAATGTGATTGTCAACACAACAAAACCAGCTTTCTGTTTAAAATGGCTGCTCGTGAAGCTTAGAACTACGCTTCTGCCAGGATTTTCTTTACAGACTTTAGTTACTAGAACCAAGAGATTTTAGATGGGATGTTCACAGGAAATACCTGGCAGACAGCATAAAATGCAAAGTAAAGCATTTTTACTTTAGTTATAGAAAGCATGCCTGTGAAAATGAGCAACAGTATTTTAGGTCAAAAGCTTTGTTTTTCAAATGAAAGTTTCTAAGTTGTAGTTTGAAGTGGGTGAGAGAAAAAACTTCTCATTAATTTTTTCATGTCCTGACCTAAGTAACCAAACAACTTACACTTAGCGTATTTCTTAGACTATATCTCATACTTTTTTATAATGGTGCTATTATATCTCTGTCTAATCTGCATGTCTTTGCCGCATTTAAATTCTTCACTGGTTACATCTGAAAACACAGCTTTGTCTCTTTTTTGCCAATAATTTTAATTACTATAGTCCACAATTTTTTATTTATATGTAATTTAGATTGATTTGAACAACTTAAATTTTTACACCTCTAATCAAGAATCTATGCCAAATCAAGTATTTTATTCAGTGTTAAAACATTTTCACTTCAAAAATAATTGAGCTTTACATTATACATATTTGCTTATTATTTTAACTGTGAATTACAAAGATGTAGTAAGACTATAAACGGCTATTAGAATAGGTAGAATTTTTTCTGTACTCACAGTTTTCTTGTTCTCAGGGTAAGTTAACTATATATTGCTTACAATAGTTTTAGTAACAATTTTGTATTATTGAAAGTGGAGGGATCTTCCATTTTTTTTTCCTGATAATTTACTTTGTTTTCTTTTTTAATGTTGGAAGTTAAATAGCATTGTATGGGAAACTTCTGAAATACATCTTTGTTAGGAAGGCAGTCTTTCCCTAACTGGCTTCTTTTTGTTGAGCCATGGAGCTGCCGTTGCAGCTCTAAGTGCTCAGTGGGCTGAATGTTCATCCCTAACACCATCACCAGCCCCTCTTCTCCCTGCAATGTTCTTTACCCGAGTCCAAGCCTTCCTGTATATCACGCTTCGCATTTTGAAAGAAATTTTGTAATCCAGATGTTGAAAATACCCGTGCTTGACCATGGAGAGGAAAATATTCCTCCAAAACTGTGTGCCAAATCAAAATAAAAAGGCAAAGTAAATAGCTATGAATATTTGACAGTTACATAGATTTTCCATGGAATGCATCTTAAATAAAACAAGATAAAATAGAATTAGCATGGAGTATGGAAATATTTTGGAAGAGTGTGTTTCTGTATAATTCTAATTCATAGTTCAGGGCACGTTGCATTCCATATGACTCAGAGAATCAAACTTTGTAAAATAAGTGTTTTATTTTGCTTGTTATGTTATTGGCCTTGTCAAAGAAAATAAAATTCTAAATACATATGAGGTTGGGGTTTTTTAGTTTTCATGTTCTTTGCTTATGCAACTTAAAGCATGCTGTTGTTCTTTACCCTATAAATATCAATACTAACTTTAAGGCAATAAAAATAGTTTTACTCAATTCCAAAAATGTCTACATCAAGTGTAGTGCGTGTCTAACGCGCTGCATCTCCTTACAGGAATGCATGCATGTAAGCACAGATAAACTGCACCATTGCCTTCTGTCTATCCAGCGCAGAGAGCTGCGTTCACTGTGAGCCAGGAAGCCCTTCGGAGTAAATTTCTGAAGTTTTCATGCAGCATATGGGGCAGTAACTCTGACTGAAGCATTGGCTCCAGTTATGAATACAAGATCAATTCTGATGCTTTTTTTTTATATAGCTTTCCTTCAGTGTTTGTCTATTTTTGTGTATTTTAGCTCTGCCTGAACTTGCATACATGCTGTTTTGTAGCTGACTATCATACACTGGGTGTCTCAAGTACAGAATGATTTTTTTAGGGTTTATTTCATTCTGAAAAATGGAATTCTTCCATAATAAATAAACACCTCTACCTTGTAGGCATTAGGTAGCCAAACCCAATATATCTCTCTGCTGTTCCCTGTAGCAGTTAAATTCTAAGGCTTGGATAAAAGCTCCTACACTCCTGTTACCTCCTAATCTAGGTAGGGGCTCAGATCACTTACCATTAAAACATTCCTTAATGAAACTATTTTTTTCACAATTTTAATCCCACATAAACTAACTTCATATCCTGATTTAAGAAAAATCGAATTTTGATAGATAAACTTTCTTTAATTTGCAAAACCCTTCTTGCAACAAAGTATATATTCCACTTATGTCTTAATTCAACTATTTTTTTGTATAAAATACTTCATCAAAAATGTCTTAGGTATTTTAAGAGCTGAGTTTCTATACCACTTTTATTTGGAAATTTCATCTATCTTCTGTCTGATTTACCATTTAGTATATAGGTAGCATTTATTCTTTTGATTGCCACTTTGATTAAAAGACTAAATCTGGCCTAAATTTTGTGGATAAAAGTGAATTACTACCTAGTTGGCTTTTCAGCTTTTGTTCTAAAATATTCTCATATATATGTGTCTATGTTTGAAAATTCAAAATAGTATACTTGCATAATATTTGGATTTTTTTATACTTATTGGGTCACAGCATATTAAAGTACCTAATCTCATTTTTTTCATACTTTCTTAATAAATGGTAAATTTAATTTATGTATCAAATTAACTTAGGCTTTTTTAAAGAATGTAAAAGGGCAAACCAAAAATTTCAGCTACATTTTAAAAACACCTGTGTAAATTAAATATGCTGTCACAATTTTGAGAATAATAAAATATCTCTGACCACTCATGTTAACAGTTGTAATTAATAATTTTTCAAAGCTGTAATATAACAACAAGAAAAATAACAGTGTATTTTTATACAAATAGCAATTTTCTTAGACTTTCTTCAAAACTTTATGATTTTAATTTTATCTAGCGTTACATAAAGAAAAAGGGGGGAAATCAATTTAATATGTCCCTGAAATCAATTTTATTGGTGTAAAAGGTGAAAAACTGGCTAGTGAGCAATTTAATACAGGGAAAGTTGCAAAATGCTAGGAATCAGTGGCAAGAAAGTTTTCTCAGCATCCTGTTTGGGAAAATACTGGTTTTAAAGTAGGTCTTTCTAAGTTACTTTGAGGGAATGCTTGGAATTTTGTCTTTCTACCGAAAAGGATTGGTTTTCCCTTGATTGTCATCAGTTTGCTAGGTTGTCCTGCTATTTAAGCTATTAAAGACTGGTGTGCTGCTTGGTCTCAGGTGATCCATAAAAAGGAATGAAGCCTTGGGAAGGTAAACCATCACCAGACTGGCTCGGTGTATCAGCCTTCCATGACGGAAGCTCTTTGTTGAGAACTGTTGGCAATTCCAGCAGTTTCCAACCGAAGATAAGAGCCAGCGTTCTCAGATAATGCCCTCGATCACACACCTGATGACAGACTCCTGCATGCAAGTTTTTTCAGGTGCTATGTTTGCTCAGTAATCCTTCAGTGCCAATCTTTTCTAAATGGTGAGCAGGTCCCGTCAGTAATGGACATCAGCCATTAGGCTTGTAATATTTGCCATAGATCAGGTTACAGCTTTGTTACTGCAGTGTGATGAATGGATGCTGTTATGCTCAAAGAAAATAAGTGCTATAAATTTAGCAGTCACTGCTAAATGAGTTGTTACTTTAGGGGCCTGATTCGCATCCTTCTCTAGTCAGTGGATACTATTTTGTTGGCTAAAGCCTTTCTATCAGGCTTTCAATTTTCTTTCTCTTTCAAGGGACACAACCCAGGGCTGCCATTAAAATACAGTTCCTGCTTACTTACTGATGCAAGTTTACACCTAAACAGTAATTTTAGTGGAATTCCATCTTTGTCTTAATGTTGATTTTCTGTGTAAATGTTTTGATTAAATGTGGAGGCGTAAAGAGAATTGACCACAGAAGTTGACAGATCACTCATAAGCTAGTCAGAAATGAGATTGAAGGGTTCAAAAATTCATGCAGAATTTCTTACAGATTTTTTTTTTCAGGATCCCAGTAATTCCTACACCACATTTTGAAGTCTGTGCTCTGATTTTATACTTTCTTTGCTTGTTGGCATTATTCTGGAAGCTATTCTGAATGAAGATGAAGTTAAGAAATTATCAGGGACCATAGGATCTGTCTGTGGCCAAAGTCTGAATTGCTTTTTATGCTTTTTGAAAATTTTTATGGAAATTCCAATAGTGCCTAAAGAATTTCTAATTTATTAAAATAATTTCTGGTGGTATAATGATGATGAATTTCATTTTTATATTCCAGGAATATAGGTATACCTACTACATATGAAAAGTAAGGCACTGTTTTAAGGTGTAAGCCATACAAGTGTTACTCTTTTTTTGTTACCAGCCTTGTGTGGACAACACTTTAAGTGGTGTAGGGACTACTAAAATATTGCTTCTACCCACACCCATAAAAATTCTGCATAACTGTTTAGTTACTAGCTAGAACATTTGCTATAACAACTCCTATTTCAAATGACCTAAAAGATATCCTACTTCTGGGAGATGGACTATCATCTCACCATAAAATACGTGGTAGTATGTGCTGCTTAAATGTTTATGGCTATTTTTAACTTACAACTTGATCCCCTCAAGTTCAACCTGTATTTGAAGGTTTTGCTGTACAGACCTAATTTTCATACTCTAGCTAATGGCAGTATTATATAAATATTTACTCCTTCCCATTGCTTTGTAAATATTAGTGCCCTCCTTTGTGCTACCAATGAGATGATCTAAATCAGATATATTAAAAAAAATGAGTATACATGTGCAAAAAAATGTAGGAAGAGAAGGCTCAGTAGTAGTAATACACTGAAACTTGTATAGCTTGGTGTGTTAAAGCTGAGAGACTTCCTACATGAAATGCACTCTTGGAGGATATTTGATATAGAAGGGGTCTGGAGAACTGTGGTAGTAAGAGGAGCAAAAAGAGAAGGAAAGAATTCTGTACCAAAAGATGACACAAATGTATTCTTGTTGCTTTATATCAGCAACAGTATTTGGTTTTCGGTAGAGTTGATTTTCAGAGACTTTACTTAAAGTGTACAGATCCTGGTTCTTGCTGCTTAGACTATACAAATGCTCAAAAACTATTTAAAAAAAAAAAGTAAATCCAGGATATTTGAGCAGTATAATCTGCTGCTGCTTTCCTGCTCTTCAGAACCTTCTTTGATTCCTTCTTTACCAGGTAAGTAATTTCATTCAAAGTGAAGCTCACATTGCCTTCCAGAGCAGAGCATGTAAATTTGCTTCTGTCCTGCTGGGTGATCATTATATGTAGTGTACAGTGCCGTAGGCTCTATATAAACATTTCACCTTTTCCACGTTCATTAGTGACCTGTAAATTTACAGATTGTTTACCAAGTTCTTTTGTGCTAACTTTCTAAGGTTTTTCTGGCATATTACCTAAGCCTGTGTTTAAGACAACATATTAAATTACACCCTTCTTAATTTTACAATTACCCTAAGTTTTAAGATATGGAGCAAGAGAAACAGAATTTAGACACCTGTAATTGTGTCGTGTAAATCATGTACATGGATTGTGGCAACAGATGTCTAACTGAAATGTCTACAAGTCTACATGGCAATTGTAAAAAATTTGAATTGAGAGAAAACTCTAGAAAGTTTCTAAAATATATGGGTTAGTCACTCTCTATTATTCTATTTTTCTTAATTCTTTTTAATTGCAGTTCTTTTCATTTGTGAAATCTCCCTAGCCTTTTCATTGTCATAGAAAATGTTCCAGATAGCAATAGTGAAATGTGAGGATTCCAACTAGCTTTGGATGTCTACATTTCCTACCTTAACTGATGCATGACCAAAGCTTCTGCTTCTGTGATTCATATGAGACCACTTTATAAACACCTGTGAATAGACATTCTCTCACAGGAAGAAGTTAATTAAAAAGTGCTTATATATGTGTAACTATAACAGAAATATCTAAATGACACTGCTTGCCCATCACTGAAAAACAGCTGAACTAAGAATTCTGTTAGCCCTCAGGGTTTGCTACTGACTTCATATGTTTGCTTGACAGTATTTCATCAGAAAAGAAACTAAACTAAGCACCTATCTGTGTTTAGCAGAACTCTGAAATAACCCTTAAAAGGGTGGGACAAAATCTACTTTGTCCTTAGAGCCAACCACAAATCTTGCTTAGCAGCCTACAGAGATCATCATCCTACCCAGAGGACACTTAAGCAAGCTGGCCAGAGTGCTGCAGGGAGGAAGATGTGGTCAGAGCACCACCATGTGTGTCCATAGATCTCCAAAAAGTCCTGCCAGGACAGACCCTGGGACAAATGGCAACGTTTTGCAGCTTAGAATGGGGGCAAGGCACCATGGCTGGGAAACTGAAAGTAGAACAGCTACTGTAAAGCTATGGCATGAATTGCTTATGAGTAAAGCTGCTTATAGAACCAGTCCTGCACAAATACATTTCATTTAAACCAAAAAATCTGTACCAATCTAAAAACCAATGCATCATTCCATGAACAAATGCTAAGCCACTATTTTTACAAATTTCAATTTATAAATTCTGTTTCAGTTGAGAAAAACAGAATTAACAAAAATTAAACTGCTCTTTTTGGACCTTACCAGAAAGCTTGGATTTGATACTGATGAGACAAAAAAAAAGAGCCATGTCCAGATAAAAATATTATCACCCAAGCCTAAAGCTCTTATTGTAAGAAAGGTCATGAAGTTGCCAGGTGGAGACAGCTGGTAGGCTCAATCAATCAACTTCTAAGCATTTCCAGATCATGCCTAAAACACACCCATATTATTTGGCTCCTCAAAGTATGGTTCTGTCTGCTACCTTGTATTTCAGAAATAATAGCCTCTGAAAAATATTTTCCTCTATACAGTGGCTTAAAGGACTTGGCCAGGAACTCAAGATTCTTACCTCTTCTGAACACAGGGAAATCCAGCCCATTAGGTCCCACTTGCTGGAGTGTGGTCTAACCACCACTTTAAAAACAATAAGAGGTGGGAAATTAAAGCTTCTGTAGCTGCTGTCAAGTGGCTGCTGTGCAGACTATATCTGAGTCTCATAGTACCCCATGCTGGGAAGTGCATTCTTTGCAGCACCATCTCTGCTGGCAGAACTCAGCTCTCCCCTGCTTGTGGGAATTAGCTCTGTTGGCTTGACCCTCTGGAGTTTCATCCACTGTTTCTCACCCAGCATAGCATCACATCAGGTGCCTGGCGTTACACAGCATCCTGAACAAGACTGAACTTCCCTCTCTACCACCAATCTCCCTGGGAGGAAGCCTGGTCTAACCACACTAACTTGCTTATACTTATATTTGTGTTTCATTATTGAAAAAAAGGACTTCAGACATGTCCAGTAAGAGTGTGATCATGAATGGCTAGAGTGCTCACTGTGAAAGTACTCAATTTATGGGGGAAAAGAAAAGAATATAAAAGACATTAAACATTTCTTTAGTTGTTTATTTATGCGTTTTTCACTGGAAGCTAATCACAATTTTTTTTTTTTCAAAAAAATATTTTGTTCTGAGTTTTATTTATTTAGCCATTGAGTTTCATTAGGCATCTAGATTTTGAAGCAGGTATTTAACTTAGACCATGTATTGGTAGGGATGATGATATCAGTTACAGAGGGATAACTGGAATTTTACCCTAAGACTATTGAAAAAAAAATAAAAGCGGTTGCTGATTCCTGTGGAAAGGGGAGTTATGCACAAAACTGAAATTCTGGGAGCTGGTAACAAATGAGGACTGAGGACCAGCTTAACTTAAAAGCTGATATAATATTTATAAAAATTTCATTTGATTATTAACTACATCAAAGCACTATTTTTATTCATATCAAATATATACTATTTTAGTAAGTGCAGCTAATATTGTTCTTCCTGATCTTGTTCTGTAATGTCATTATGTTGCCATGGTGACATTCCTCCCACTGAAGATATGCCTATTTTACTGTAAAGAGATCAACTAATATTGCTTACAAAATTATGAACTACACATTCTTCTGATTAGTCATTCTTAAGACAGGGTGCTCTGAACAGACACCAAAAGGATATCCAATAGATACAGCTTTTCATTCACATTCCTTCTAAAATCCTAGAGAGAAAAAATTCTTTAAATATTCCTGGTAGTTTAAGAGTATACCACTGTAAATCTTCTCACAGACTTCAACCACTGGAATTGAAGGAGTCCTGAGACTGAGACACCTGAAACAGAATTTTAGGGAGTAACATATTGCATTACAAAATGAGTCACAAGGCCAGCTGTGTTTATATATATTGTGCAATTAAAAGTTGATGATCTTTCTCCTGATAACAATGGGGTATGCTGTACTCTGAATTCACGAGTCACATGGACAAAAATCCACTGTTTGGCCATTATCCAAAAATGACAATGACACGTACATAAGCAAGTGGTGATTTGTCTTGCTCAGTCTGTGGAAGGTTCTTTTTCTTTTTTTGAGTTCTGTTTTTAACAAAGTAATACAAATGTTGGGCAATAATCAAGCATAGAGAGCTGACTGTAGTAATATAGCATTGATGGACTGGGAACCAGATGGTCTGTCAGATAATGAAGTATTATCTGGCAAGGGATTGTTCCTGAAAGCCAACATCCTCACCTATTTAGCGCTCTGGAATGTCGACGTATCGGTTACCGCATTCACGACGTGGTATGTGTTGTACTTTAGAAGCCATCCCTAGAAGAGGCTTTTTAATTCAAAATTACTGCCTGATGAGAGGGTAGAGGTGCCATTATTGTAGCACAGCTGGAGAACTATAATACCCAGAAAGATGTGAACCATACATCAAAACTCAAGTTAAAGAGGAAAACATAATAGACTACATCCTGATTTCTGTCTAAGCAAAGCCATGGTTCATGAATGCTTTAAACCAGCTCTGCCACCAGAAGGAGTGGTGTGTTCTGTTGTGCATTCCTGCTTTTGTGCCAGCACATGCCCTTCTGCACCTGGTCTGGAGTCTTGGATGTTGGAGAAATGATTGGGTTAATATTACCCTGGCCACTTAAAAAGAAATGTGTTGGTAATCCAGAAGGGTTTCTCCTGTCTAGGTGATCATGTCAGACACAGATCTTTTGCCAGCAGAATGGACAGATTATTGTGGGGGCAGGAGAGAGTGACTGGGAAAGGAAAATGAGGGAGATAGGATTATATCTTCTTTCACAGCGGTGCTGGTTTATCCCGAAAGTGTGTGAAACCAGAATTCAAGCATAGCCAGGACTGTTGGAGGTAAATATGGTAAATTTCAGTTGCTGTAGCCTCGGAAGACAGAGCAAAGAACACAAAAAGTAAGGGCAGCTGGCTGGAGGGCCGGTGGGGGCAGTGACCCAGGTTTGGAGATACTCCCTGGACACCAAAATGTCTCCTGTGGGCTGTGATTATAACATAAAGTGGAGTGCAAAATGAAGAAAAACCGCATGAACAGATGAAATGGTTCATTTCAATGATGGCAGAGAATTGGTAGGTCTGTTATCAGTAAGACTGTAGTTTACAACTTTGGCTTTAATTCCACAAGCCGTTTTCACTGCCTTCATGATTGCTAAATTGAAAACCAGCTGGCCACGTGTTATTAGCTCTTTAATATTTTCATAAACCATTTTTTGTCATCACAAATAGGAAGTCCTTTTTCACATGTTACTATTGAAAGGAAAGAAAATAGTTATCATATAATCTCTTGAGATATGCAATCAATGATAACTATTCTTTAGGAGTATAAACATTCTTACATCATTGTTGGCATTATTCATTTACAACACCTAGAAAATAATTTACCTAGATAACATAAATCAGATAAAAGGGCTTCACCATCTATGATTTTAGTGCTGTAATATCCAATACTGGTTATATAAATAATTTACTGAAAAAGTCTGTCTCAATCAGGAAACCAATATACCAAATGGAGCTTCAAATGGCCTAAATTTGATTTGTGTAATCATGGCCCACTTATCTTTGCGGGGTGACTTTTCTGGCAGTAGGGTGAATTTTCTGCCTGCCAGGCAGATGAAAGAATTCAGAATATCCCTGAAGTGAAACTAATACTTTGACACACTTTAAATATGCATACTGAAATATTATCAGTTAAAGTCTCTGTTTTTCTCAAGCTTGGTTTGGGAATATTTCAAAGCCATCGTTATCTCTGGAATTAAGTGTATAATTCATCCCAGGCCTATCCCTTTAGAATAAGTATTATGTTTTATTCCCTGTGAACACTTAATGAAGTTGGTAATTGTTTCAATAGACAAAAAAACTGGTGGGGCAGTAAGTGAGAACAGATTATTGTTTTAGAATTGCACCCAATTTCATGGTCACTGTGCAGCTAAAGGCATTTTCATATGGCCAAATACAAAGTAAATCGAGTGGATACCAAAATTGAGATTATACTTACTATATCAACAATGCAGACAACATTTTCTTAGGAAGCAGCAACACTAAAATAATTGTTAAAGATAGTTACATAGCATGAACTCATAGAGCTGCACCATGGCAAAAAGGATCATGCAATCCTAAATTAGCATACGCAACCAAGGCATAGTAAGGAAGTGCAGAATTTTGCCTCTATATAAATTTGGTAACACAACTGATAAAATACTGAATCAAATCAACATGTTAAAGAAAAATACTGAGGAAATATGAAGATGTTTGAGAAGTCCACAAAATTGTACCAGGAGGAAGATAAATCTTGAGTCATAAAAATTGAGGGGCTAGGTTGTTCTGGTTGTGAAAGATAATATTGAAAAGTTACTTGATTGCTATGGATAGATATATTTTTCACCCACAGACAAAGTTTTCTGGCACCTAGGAGCTCATGGATGTTCAGCTATGTTCACCACAGCCAGTTCATGGAATCTGATGTTAAGCCAGTGCAGCCTTCAAACACAGCTTTCTCTGAATGCAGAAAAACACTGCAACAATCATCTGGAGGACCACTGCCATTACTTAAGTCTTTACAAACATTATTTAATGTAGTTTCTAGGTGAAAACTTGTATGAGTAAATGATGTATCTGAAGGGGTCTCTTCTGAGTCTGCAGTCTAGTCTTGTAAGTCATCCTCTGTACTAAGCTTTGAGAACAGGAAATCTTGCAGTGCCCTGAACCTACCATAACACTTGGACGTTTGCATTTTAATAATGACTGTACTTACATCATGCTTCAGAGCTTCAGCAAGTCACTGTCAGGGATCAAGAGGGATTATTTTTTCTTAATGCACAATTGACTAGAAGCATGATAGAGAGGGGATTTTTCCTTCCATTTAAGCATGATTGGATACAGATGAAGATGTGATAGCATGGATTAGTCTTTTGACATAAAAAGGAAATCCATTTGAGGAGAGGGGGATTGGTTTATGGTTGGAGGCTCAGAGTCTTACCTATTTACAGTTTGGGGGGAAGGAAGGAATTTCTGCCTCAGTCTGGTAGGGAATATCATAGGTTTCCTGTTCCAGGCATCGTCTCTAGCTCTTTCCGGCTCTTCTCTGCATTCCACCTAGGCTGCTGCTCATATTCCCTGTATTCGAGACCGGTGTTGTGTTTAATCTGTTTGAGAACAAATACAGCAATGTGCAAGGGGTTTTTATCCCTATGCAGCATACCTTCAGTCACTCTGAAAAGAATTTCAAACCATAAATGCTCCTGTTACACTTCCATCACAGGTGTGACATTTTAGCTTTTTCTGCTCTTGTCCTGTCATCTCCCCATTCCTTCCTTCATCTCCCCATTCCTTCCTTCCTTCCTTCCTTCCTTCCTTCCTTCCTTCCTTCCTTCCTTCCTTCCTTCCTATGATTCTTAAGAATTTAGTATTTCATTCAGATTAGGAATTAGGCTGAGATGTAGATGATATTTTACTTTGCCAGTCCAAGCACATACAACGAACTGCTCAGTCACTCAGCAAGTAACAAAACAAATAGAGTTTACTCCCCTGGTGATTTAATCAGTGATGTGTTACACTACTGGAAAGAAACCTGGTGTTAGGATTTTCTTTTTCTTTGGTTGGTTGGGGTTTTTTGTTGTTTTGCAAGCAAAGTTTTGGATCAAGTCCAGGCAATTGTAACATACTGATTTTATCCTAACCAGTTGGCACAAGTACCTCAGGATCTGGGGAGTAAGAAACTATTTCTTCCAGAACATTCATTCTCACAGACCTTTTGCTGTAACAAGTAATAGTTTTGTTCCATCTTTTTAAAATGAATGACTGAAGCTTAGATTATATTATATCTAAATGTTAAAAGATATTTAACACAAAAGTTGATTGTGGAAAAATGGCAGATTTATGATACTGCTCCACTTTTTAAATCTCAGTTTTTACCTTAAAATATAAGAATTAATGATATACTGTGCCTGGTCCTTTGTTGCAAGACTCTTGTTCAATTTTTCTTCAACTCCTCAGGCCTAGGCTTTGTTTGCAGTTCTCAGCATTTTTAGTGACTGGGCCAGTTTCACATTGCATCAGTTCACTCACTTCCAAGAAAAGGTTTCCAAAGGCTGTGTGTACTTCTGAAAACATGAACACTGAGGCACCAGTGTTTTCTTTAATAACTGATGAAAATAAAATTTTAGTGATTAGAATCTATGTGGTTTTACTTGATTTGGACATAGCCCACAGAAGATCAAAAAAAAAAACTTACTAAAAGATCATCCATTACTAGTGGGTAATTTCCTGGACAACAAAATGTAAAATGTCCAAGAAAATTCTGCAGCTCCTCACAATTCTCTGTGTGTGGAACTGTGCACAGCTACAGATGTTTCCACTGCCACAGAATTCACTAAAAACTGCCAGGGAATTTGGCCCAGATGTGCTATAGAATTACAATGACCCTGGTAATAGTGAAACTTTAAGCAGCAAACACCAGATGTCCAGTAAAATGGTTAAAAATGAGATTCAAACCTTTTTTTTTTACCACATCATCACAAACAAGTATGGAGTGAATAAGCTGAAAATCCAAAGTAGTACTTTATTATTTGTCATCTCTAAGATGATTCTATGTGCTTGACTTGCTGTGATATAGTGCCACTTGAATATAATGTCTTGTAGGAAAGCTCCATTCCCAGAGGCTTAAATAACTTTGAAAGATGAATTAATTAGACAGGTATATACATTAAACTTAATACAAGGTTGAATTTTTCTCCTTAGCTCCTTTCTCTACTCATTTTGCTTGAAAAGTGATTGTGGCTGTGTGTGTGCTGTGCTCTGCCTTACGACAGCTTGCCTGCAGCCAGGATAAATGAACTGCTGTTAGTGCCAGCTAATGTAGTTCTGCTTTAGCTCAAATGGTAGCAGGCTCGAGCTGCAGTACCAGGGCTCCGTGCACTGCCTCGTTCTGTCTCTGTATACGTGATAAATGTACTTTTCCTACTGAGTATTCATTACATTATGGGCACTGCTTTATACTTTGTGGCTTCTAAGGGGTCCATGTAGGGCAGACCCTGGAAACGATGGAAAGCACTGCATTTCTCTTTCCACTCTCTTGATTATTTATGATTCTTTATGTCCCCAAGTGCAAGTTTTAGACATTCGTTTTCAGAACATACTTTAGCCAATTTTAAGTGTCTCTAAACCAAAAAACCATTTCTGTTATGAACCCTGAATCAAAATGTACCCTAATTCATGAAAGGTTGGTTGTGTTTGTTAGTGGTATAGATCTGTATAGGACAATAGACATAGATCAGTATTCATAAGTTAGATTATCAGTTTTTGCTTAAAGCCTGAATTTAACACTACTCTACTCTGTTCTGTCCCTGGAAAACAAATGGTACCAAGATTTTTAACTTGGAACTGGGGTTATGGCCTTCATAGATGAAAAATGCAGAAAAATATAAAGGGAGAAACACAGGTAGGATCTTGGATGCTTAGAGAAAAATTAAGGAATATATAGTCTTTGAAAGCAAAGGGGTAATTATGTCCTCCAAAGTCACTTAAAACCTCTTTGACAAAGATGTGGTATAAATTCTATTAAAATCAAGAGGCCTACTTTGGCTTCAGTGTCAGGTGAATCACTGGAGAACTGTCCGTGGCTCTGTTTCTCACTATTACATGAGAAAGGGTAAAAATTTGTTTACTAAAATGTGTGTTCTTCCCTGGAGGAAAAACTCATCATAAACAAACCAGTGCATCATGACAGAATAAAAGTGATAGGTTTCAGAAGTGCTACTGCTTAGCAATTTATGAGTTCTCCGGTTTTTTATTTATGCAGCTTTTTAGATAATCTTCAGCTGGCCTCAGGTGGTATCCTTGTCTGAAATTTTATAACCCAAAGGGAGAACACGAGGCTGTTGACAACACTGCTGAGTCTTGCAGGGCTTTTGCTGTGTTGCCAGTTTTCCATCGTTTCAGGACAAAATAATAAATTGTGTAGTTCTTCTTAAACTGCAGACACACGTTTTATTAAAAACTCACTGAGATTCATGGACTTTTCAGAATTTTTACCTTATAGCAAAACAGAATCCATGGAAGAACCTACTGGGTTGTGTATCAATGCTGATGGAGTTGGATGCTTTCTTTTGTGAAGCATTGCCTGTGGATGCCCGGCCCTTCAAATGACTTTACCATGTGTTCCCTCAAAACCTGCTACAATTAGAACCCAAATTCTTGCACTTGGAGCTCTCTGCCCACACTTGTCTTGCATAACTGCTTATAGCACAGACTTTCTTGTCTTCTACAGCTGTTTGCAAGGAAGCAGCCCAGTTAAGACAACATAAATGTGTTCTTATGTCCTTGCTGGATTGTACCATCCATAAATAAGGTTTTCACCTTCTCTAAATCAACTCGGTAATATCAGGCAATCATTGAGTCGTGTCTAATGTTGTTTATATCAACTCTGTAATGCTCTCTGATGAGGAGGGACGTAGTGTGCTTGCAAATTGCTGTTACACTTAGATGTGAGATCATGGCAAGTAATGCTGCTCTAGAGGTGTGATGGTAATCTCTGGCTAATCTGGCTGAATTCTAGATCCAGCACAGAGCTGGTTACCAAGTAAGCCTCATGGCATGTTTGTGAATTGCAAGGAAAAAAAGATTTTCTTTTGGAAACTCAGAGAAAATTAGCGATCTAGAAGAAAAGCAAATTTGATCAAAAATTAATTGCTTTTTGACATGTTGATGGTTATAAAGGTACTTTTATTTTAAGCCATAAAATGCAGAAAGTTTTGGAACAAAAAAAAACACGCAGTAGCCTGTAAAATAGCATGTGTTGTATTTACTTGAATTGCTATATGAAATCATTGGTTCATTTTTTCAAAGTAAAATACCTTTTATGCTTTTAAAAGTAACTTAGGAGGGAGGGTTCATCTGTTTTGTTTATTCAACGCCCAAGTGGCAAAATTTCTTTTCCACAGAAGAATTCAAGTTGTGAAGAGTGCTGGATCAGAAGAGTATATTGAGAAAAAGAAAACATTTCAAGAGAGATGTTCAGGTTAAACCTGCTGAGGCAGGTCTGCTTCTCAAAGAACACATTGCTAGCTTTTTTAAAAAATAAATAATCCAGTACAAACTGCCACATCACCAAGAAACAGACTCCATTACTTTTTAAGAAAAAACCTTTCAGGTTTCTTTACAGATGTCTGTGCAGGTGAGGACACTGTTGGCAGTTCAGACAAGACTACATAAAGCAAGAGTAGATCACTGAATAATAAAAAGCAGTAATAATAACAATTAGGATAATTAGCAATTAATATTTAAGACAGCAACTTCTACACTATTCCTTGCACATCTGCCTTGCCTGTTGATCTGATCTCAAAAAGTATTTCCATAACTCTGCATCACAATCTTGAAGCAGGATTTTCATCATAAAAATGATATCCCTGGTGCAAATCCTTGAAAAATCTGTTTCCAATAGTTTAACAGTCAAAATTTGTTTGGAAACATTTGGTAAATCTTTGGTAAATCTTAATTTCTCAGTCATTTAATCTTATCTTCTTTGTCCATTTTCTCTTAGATAAACTCAGAGTCAAGGTTAGTCATTTCACAAAGTAATCACATGACATCATAGTGCTTCGTGTTGTAAATTGTGAGAGAAGGACAAGCAAAATGTCATCCTAGGGTGGGACTATCATAGTACTGAAGGTAAAATCTGTTTGAAAGCCTTGCTGCATCTTGACTAAAAAGGGACCTTTCCTGTTTAAAATGTATTGTGATTTAAAAAAAGAACAGAAATGAAGTTTGTATTAACTCTTGTCAACTCTTTTTATTCTTAGATGGGAGTAACACTGAGGACAATGTATTAACCCCTTTGGTGTTTTTAGGACGTTTTAGGTGCACGAGGAGTAGGCAGTATCCGTTTGGTCATTGCTCCTACATCCATGACTGTCAGTGTGTAATGTAGGTCCTCATATGGCAGAGTTTTCTTCAGCAGTGTAACCTGGGCTGGGATGAGCTGTCTGGGACAAGGGGCTGGAGCTGGGATTCACACCTGTGCCCTCGCTGTATCCCACCAGCACCGCACAATGGCCCTCCAAAGGTGGAGGAGGTGGTCTGTGTCCCTGCCTAGCTGTAACTGTAGGAAATTTGTGCTCCTCAAGGCATTATTTTCTTGCTCCCAAGTACTTAAAACTTTTCTGATAACTTTCATATAACACCATCCGTATTTGTTGACAAACACAGGTATTTGCCTGTCTTTAGACAGGTCGTTGCCATTCGTACAAGTTTCCTCACACATCTGTGTAGTAATACCTTTCACTCCTGTGGTATGCCTAGATGCCACAACTGCCTGCCAGGTGGAAACTCAAGTGCCAATATGTGTACAAGTCCATGGTGCTGTTCACTGCCTGAGTAGTGCTACAAATTCTGCACACTTTGATCTCAGTGCATGCAGCACTTTTGCTCTCTACTGGTGCAACTATCGACAGTGTTGCTGTTACAAAATCAGGCATCTTTCCTTATTTTCCTGCTACAGGTGCTGTAAAGGGAGTAAGAAAAACACCCCCAAGGTCAAGATGCTAAAAGATGAAATCAAATTGTTTTGTTGGTGTTTGTATATATTTAATTATGCCCTATTCTTTTTCATGCCAAAAAGAGTAGTCGTGAGCTTTCTTGAAAATTGGGAAAATTATGCATGATTTTTAGTTTGTTAAATATACTATATAAAACCACTACTGGCCTAGTTTTATTTAAGACTTTGGAAGATGGATGTGTGTATGAATTCAAATAATTGCAGACAAAATTTTGCACCTGCAGTTATGGTTGCCTGCAGTTCAGTTCAGTTTAAGTATCTACATCACTGATTGCATCTGTAAGTTAAAAACATCTAAGTAACCTAAATTACAAGCACAAATAATTGCAGGTGCAAAACTCATACAAACACAAAATGATCTCTGAATGTTGGTCTTCAGAATCTCATTGTAAGTTATTCACTGTATCGTGAACCTACGTTCCTCTTGGGAGAGGCACTAATCTGTATAATGACACTGAAAGCCTCTTGAATCTCATATTTAACTAGCAGATGGGAAAGAATACATGGCGTCATATAACTCCCCAGGGATTACGCATGTGGATATTGAGGAGTATAACTTATTCCAATGAAGGCTAACATTAACTTGCAATCAAAAATTTCCTTCCTGAGCCACATTTTTTCTGTTGAATTAAAACAACTTCATGTTGTATTTTTATGAAGTCACAACCAATTTAAGTAGAACACATTCCCAGGGCAAGCACAGAACTTTTACTCATCTCATGATTTTTTCATTTAATGCATCATTTTAATGCACAGATAAATGCTGTCAGTCTTTTCCAGAAAATACATCTAATTATCCTTTCTATGATTTTCATTTTTTAGTGTCAGATTCAGATTTCTAAGCACACCTCCCAAAACGTCTATTTTTTTCCTCTGGTATCAAAACTAAAAATAATTTTCTTGCATTCTTTAGCTTCAATAGATGTAGGTGTGGAGCTACTTTAAAACAGTGACTGCTTCCTGTCGTACCAGTTACAGCAGTACTGCTGGCAAAAGGGGAGAAAAACCCATAAATTCTCTTCTAGTGTTTGAACAAATAAAACTCCTTCTGAACAAATGAAACATTCTGCCAATCCTGACAATCCAAAATGCAATGAAGAATTTTTCTGTTTCAGAAGCTCTAGGCAAAGCTGTTTTGGCATGTCTGTAGCTTGCTCCTCTTACAAACAAAGGGGCAGCTAGAGGGAAAGTCTTTGGGGGAAGAAATGCTGTCAGCTGTAAGAAATGAGACATGTAGACCCATTCTACAGCCCAGCTAGTGATTACACGCAGGTAATTTTGTAAGAGCCTAAACCAGCTGCCAGTGATAATAACGCTGCCATTTGCACTGATTTCAACAGGAAATGCATCAAACAGACCAGCTTAAGGCTTCTCAGAAGCATGGGCCAAACTGGTGTTTCGTTCATTGGTGCTGGGGCCGGCCAGAAGGGAAGAGCTCAGAAGGCAGAGGCAGCAGTGGTGGGAGCGCTGCAGAGCAGGCGCTGTGCCGGGCTGGTAGCGGGGAGCAGCAGAGGTGCTGCAGCTGGCCAGCTCCTGCCTTGCTGCCTGCCAGCCCCCACCACCCTCCCAGCCAGCCCTATTACTCCCTGGAAGCAGTGCCAGCCCAGCTTCACAGGCCCTGGCGCTTGCAGAGTAAGTGGCAGAGGTGTGAGTGGCATATCTACACTTTTAAAAATCCAATTTAATTTAGTTCAAATTAATCCGTTAGACAGGCAGTACACAGGAACAATGTACCCCTTAAATAACCAAGTTACAATCATCCTTGGGGAAAAAAATCCAGAACAAGATGTCTTTTTCCGCGCATGGGGAACTGTTGAGGCTGTGTTGTGCATTACAATGCCAGGCTACACCTTCACCTTCCTAGATTATTTTTTCTTAGCTGCTTGGGTATAGCAAAACACAGAAAGCATGTGAGAAATATGTAAATAATATATAAAAGCAAAAAAGTATAAAAGACCATCATTTGAGTAGAAAGAGATTTTAACAAATCTTTTTTAACTCTCACTTTTTGCTTCCACAGACACCAGTAAGGAAGGAAAAGGTTTCATCTTTCCATTTCTTGAGGGATTTATATTTAGATGTGTACTGTAACTCATAGAAATTCAGAATGCAGCTTAGAAAGCCAAAAAATTAGCATGGGTTTTGACCAAGAGATGAGGTGATTAAAACTCATGGAAGAAAGACTCATTTCTCAGTAAGAATAACAGTCACATGGATGATGGATCATAATAACTTCATAATCTGACCCACATGCAGTAAATACAGTGATGACTGTCATTTTAAATAAGTGAGGTGGATTGATGCTGATTATTAATCCATTTCTTGGCCAGTCTGATTGTTTCTGAGCCAGCTTCTCCACTGTTAGTACTTTCCTGAAGTATCTTAATAGCTTTCACTGACAGCCTCTTCCTTTTTAACCACTTTTCATACTGTGTGTTGTCCTAACTTATTTGAGAGATTTCTTTCATTAATTGGTTGGCTGTTAGTATTCTTATATCTGGAGGCTTGGTCTTCCTTTAACATATAATGTAACAGTGTCACTACAGGCACAGGGTAACATATAATTCTGTTTTACTTGCTGCAAAAAATATTTATATTTTTCCTTAATTCCCAGGTGTTGCAATGAAAGCTGGGTTTAAAAAAAAGTGAAATATGATATGAAAATAAGAACCTAGAATTTAGTACCAGCGTCTGAAATGGCAGATATCTATATAGTGGACGTAGAATAAATAAAGAAACATAGTTGCATAATAGAAATTCAGAAGTCAGCTTAGCTAACTGAGTCATTGATAGGTTTATATGGGGTTCCTGTAGAGATGTGTATTTAACATTTGTAGTAAGATAATATACATAACACACTTCACAAGAAAAAAAAAAAAAGCTTTATGGAGAGCAACAAGAGTGTCCAAGCCTGATTTTCTGTGAAATGTGTCCAGCATTTAGTATCTTTTTAAGTATGCCGAACTCTGTGCCAGTTGTCCCAGAATGACATTAAGCCTTCCCTATAGCATACCTCTTAAGATGGGCAAATGGTTGTAAATACTGGATTGAGGGTGGACTACACATGTGAACTGGTTAGTGGCTTGCAGCTCTCAAAATAAATGGCTAAATACAAGTCCCTTCTTCTCAGCAGTAGGTACTAATTTGTGACTGCCTTCACTAAGCACTTGCTTGTTTTTCTGAAACTTCTGGGAATTTAAAATCTTTTCAATATCGAGCGAGGTCAACACAAAGATCACTTCACACTGTAGTTATGTTAAAGTAATATTGCCCTGTGTTCAATTGTTTGTTTTCTGTTAGTAATAAATTCACAACATACTACATACCATGAAATTGAAAGGTACCTTTTTCCCTATGTAAATAAAATTCTAAGCAAATTTAATTATATTAAGACATATTTTCTTCCTCTTTTTGAACAACATCCACCTTTTTACCAATCATGTCTTCAAAATTCCTTCCATTTGTTTAAATAAAGCATTTTTTTAAAGTCTGAAAGTTGTGCATTTGTTTCTTGTAACTGATGTGGTCATGAAAGCCAGGTCTTTTATTTATACTTGGGATAATGCAGAGGTAATGAAAGCAAAACTGGACCTAAGAGCTTTTTTGTTTCAATTATAAAACAATGTGGGTAAGTGCCTTGGGTTTGACAGCAACAAAAGAAAGGGAATATTGTGCTTATGCCTTCAATCAGCTTTATTAGATCCTTAAAGGGAAAATTATGTGGAAGACAGAGGAAGAAAACAACAAGCTAAGCAAGATCGCAATTTCAGTATAATTCAGAGAAAATAACTGTTTTAGGTTGGTTGTCTTGCCAGGGTGAATGACTCAAGGCTTCCAAACAAGAAATGGAAACCAGAAGGATAGGGAAAGCCTGAAAGAACAAATTGAGAAGATGTGATTGACTGTAATGTTTCAAAATCAACTGCTGCAAAGATGAGTTTGGGCTCTTGCCCAGAATACAATTGAATGGTGATGTTCGTTTATACCCTCAATGCTGAAACAAAATAAGATGTAGCTGTGTTTCTGTTAGAAATTTATTTGTTCTTTCCAGTGTCTCTAGCTAGGGATATGATGTCATGTCCTCTCTCTTCTGTCAGACCCTGCAGTGATTGCTGTTGCTGCTGTTTCATAATTTTCCTGAGCACCAGTTTTTTGAAGGAAGGCTTGAGTCTAGGTGATAATATCTCTCAAATGTGAAATGTCAATACTGTTCACTATCTGACTTTGAAAAATTTCATACTCTGTGAGAAAATAGGCTACCTCAATTGGCCAAGCAAAACAGAAGTATAAGATCATTGTGTGTGTATGTACTTTTTGACTGGCAAAGCCATTCAACTTTTTGTTACTATCATGCTATTTTTTTTAATTAAGTAAATAGTTCATTCTGCAAAGATTGAAAAAACTATCTTTAATGGGTAGTTTGTAAAACATCATTTGTAAAAGTTGGGGGCAGTTGCTTGTTCTCCACCTCTGGCACAGGAGGTTCTAAAACACTTTATTCAAAAAATTAGTCAGTTGACAATAGGCAGTGATGGGATGGGATTGTCTTCTACTTCCTCCTTTCATTTATTCCTTTCATCTCACTGGCTGTGCTTACTAACCTTTTT
The DNA here is from genome assembly GCA_013396875.1 of Vireo altiloquus. Taxonomy (NCBI): domain Eukaryota; kingdom Metazoa; phylum Chordata; class Aves; order Passeriformes; family Vireonidae; genus Vireo; species Vireo altiloquus. The sequence goes on along the minus strand of VZRF01015546.1, from coordinate 416,872 downwards.
TCTGTTTCTATTTCAAATCAGGAAGGGAAAAAAACCCTAAACCACAGCTCATAATTAAATACTGAGCTAGGTCGTACCATGTTTACTGAATTACATATTGCATATATGGATGAATGTCCTCAAAGTTTCATGTGTTTTCAGATCTCTAAACTTAATGTGTTCCATAGACATAGACCTTAACTCCTTCCTGCCTGTTTTTCTTGAAGACATTTGCTTCCACATGGGAAGGAGGAATAAAGCAGTGAAACCCAGTTACAGATTGCTTCACATTTTAGGGAATCACAGAGCTATCAATGTAGTTGCTGGGCTCTGCAGATTCTCATGGTTCACAGTAGAGGTTCCTCCTGCAGGAAACCTTCAGTGTCAGCCTTCCAGTTGCAGTAAGCAGATCAGCCTGACATCACATGCAGAGTGATATCTTTGCACACACAGCTTTGCTGCAGGGTGGCTGGCCTGATAAAGAAGGCTTTAAGCCAAGAGCCCCGAGGGAGGGGAGAGTTACCACAGCTCTGGGGGAGTGATGGAGCCAAGCAAAGAGCCAGGGGTGATGTGAACCACGAGGAACAGAAGATGAATAAAACAGAGCTCAAGTGGGGTCACCTCAAGCATTTGCATGTGAGTGAGGAAGTCTCTCTGAGGAGCCTGCATACCAGGGCACACAACATGGGATATAAACATGTGGAATTGGAGATCTGTGTGCAGCTGCAGGGGTAGGATCTTGTCAGGATCCCAGGGATGCAGTGAATGGACTGGGTTCTGCCATGGAGGGATACAGACTTTGGGAAGGGCTGGCTGGGAAGACAAGGAGAGAGCAACTGGAATGCATGGAGCTCTGCTTGAGGTTGAATGATGAGAGTTTATGGGTAAGGATTAAAGAGCGGACCAATAGTGGTGATTTGGTAGTAGGCATCTACTATGCCTAACTTGGGAGAACAAGGCAGACTGTCAGGGGGCCCTGTGGAGAAAGCCAGAAGCAGACTGATATTTGCAGAGCCTGATCCTCAATAGGGTCCAGGGAACCTGCATAATATTCAAGGATAGCTTCCACTCCAGTCCATGCTAGCATGCAGAAAGTCAGGCAAAAATCCCAAGGGGTCTGTGTGATTGAGCAGGGAGCTCCTGGCAAAACTCAAACGTTAGAAAAAGGAAGCATACAGAAGGTGGAAGCAGGGACAAGTAACACGAGAGGAGTACAGAGACAACCTGAGCTTGCAGAAACTTGGTTAGGAAAGTCAAAGCCTATTTGGAGTTGAGCTTGGTACAAAATGTCAAAAGCCTCTGTAAGTACCTACTGAGGTGGGTTGAAAACTGGTGGGTTGAATGGTCAGACCCAGAGGGTGGTGATTAGTGGTACAAAGTCTAACTGGAGGCCAGTAATTAACCTTAGTGTTTAGTACTAGATCCAACTCTGTTCAACATCTTCATTAATGTTCTGAATAATAATGCTGATGATTAAAGGACTGTAGCATCTTTCATATGAGAGAAGGCTGAAGAGACAGAGCTGTCCCTGAGAGGAGAGAAGGCTCAGAGGGGAATCTGATCAGTGTGCACGAGTACCTAAAGGAAGAGTGCAAAGAGGATGAAGCCAAGCTCTTCTCAGTGCTGCTCAGTGACAGGACCAGAGGCAATGGACACAAACTGAGGCACAGGGGGTCCATATGAACAGCAGGGAACACATTTTTACTGTGAGAGTGACTGAGCACTGGCACAGGCTGCCCAGATAAATTGTGGGATCTCCTTCCTCAAAGGACAGTTGTTCTTTGAAGATACTTAGAAGCTACCTGGACAACTGGCTGTAGGTGGCCCTTCTTGAGCAAAGGCTTGGATCAGATGATCGTGACAAGTCCCTTTCATCCTTAACCTTTCTGTGATTCAGAAGTGATGGATAATTGTTTTTCATATTTTCAGTTCCCATTTCTCAAGAACTTTCAAATAATCCACAGACTGGCGTAATGATGACCTGAATCACTAGTATTTCGACATTGACTTGTGGTATAATGCAGGATTGCTCTTTAGAAGCTACTACCTGCCTTACAAGGTTGCTAAGATGACAAATGTATTACTCAAATTCCTAGTATATCCTTCCTCTCCACATTCTCTCTGAAAAGTTTTCTCTGAGGTCCTCGGAGGCTGTGGAAATGCTACAAGGTTTATATATTCAATAGCTGCATACATTTTGAGTATACAAAAATGCAACCTGGAAAAAGAACCTGTCGTGCTGTTTAAGGCTAGGTAAAGCTGCTGTGTGTTTGTAGAACTGAATTGTTGTGTTACACTGCATATTTCTCTGCTTATGCATCTCTCACTAATAAGAAAATCTGGATGAAGACTGAGTCTCACTTTTTTTAGTGAGAGCTACACCAATGATAAAAGCAGTGGAGAACATGAATTTTCCAATTCCAATCATGTGAAGTACTAGAAATTGCAAGCAGGATGCCTGTTGTAGATATGTTTACAGGAGTTTAGGCTGAGCCAAAAAGAAAAAAGTGTTTATAGGGATCTGTGTTCTTGTAGCTGATACTACTTGGACCTCAGTTTCAGTTTTTACTCACATTAAAATGTATGAATCACAAGCCTGAGGTTATTTGACATTTCAATAGCATGCTGAACCAACAATATGCTCTGAATATGTATGAACTGTTAAAGACTAAGATGGGCCCAGGACTAAGAATAAAGACCAAGACCAGCTTGATGGGGCTCAGAGTAATCTGGTCTAGTGGAAGGTTCCCTTCCTATGGCAGGAAGGTAGGAACTAAATGATTTTTAAAGTCCCTTCCAACCAAACCATTCTATGATTCTGTGATTCTATGAATCCAGTATATCTATACTGTTCGATCCATATCTATTGATATCCACTCCTATATTAATAATTACATAAATATATATTTATGTTTGCAAACAAGTAAGACTTTGGGGAAATGCAAATATCTGATGACTTAACTGAGTTCCTTAAATCTCCTACCTTTCAGTATTTTGTCATGAAACCATCATCGTATTAAAGACTCAAAGTGTCCTTTTGTCATGGACTGGAGTTCATACATTGCTTACTTCAGAGTAAGCATTAGCAATATGCCCAACCCGGAGCACCTTACAAGCCCTAAATTATTTTGCTTATATTAGAGAAACCTAAGAAGAGAACTCCAGAGAAACATTCAAAGAAGCATGGGGAAAATGGTATAGCTTTTGTAGTATTTTAAATTCACATGAGGAATATGAATTTAGTTGTTTTCTTTTGACATGCAGAGATTAACTGTAGGAGAGTCTATTAAAGTCATGTCTCTTAAACACTCTGCAAAAATATTCCAAATAATAGGCTGCTTAGAAAGGTGAATCATCACATTCCAACATCATCACCTTTCAACATTTTAAAAAAACCACAAATGCTTTTCTTTAAGACGGAATTTTTTTTTGTGTGTAGACAAAATCCTTTTACAGTCCTTAATAAATGTGTATACATTCTGAAGATGGATAAATTGTAGGATATATTCTTCCTGGCTGACGAGGTAACTTAGGACCTTAAGCTAAGACAGGGGAGATTCAAATTAGACATGGAAAAGCTTTTTTTTCACTGTGAGGGTGGTCAGACATTGGAATTGTTTGCCCAGGAAGGTGGTGGAGTCCCTGGAGGTGTTCAAGAGGCATCTGGGTCTGGCACTGGGTGATGTGGTTTAGTGGTTTAGGGGTAACAATGGTAGCACTGCGTTGACAGCTGAAATGGAAGATCTCTTCCAACCTCGATGATTCCATGATTCTTCTTGGTGGTTCCATTAGATCCCTTTCTGAACTCTCAACATGCACTATCCAGGTTAGTGTGCAGACCTAGCAGACTATGTCTATTTCTACCCCACATGGGGATTTTGAAAACTGCTTGTCATTTAAAGCATTCCCGAGACCCTGCATTATGTATCTACACTGACCTTGTAAGCAGAGCTCAGGCTGCCTGCAAATGCCATGTGTGCTGGCATGTAGGAGGCTATATGTATATGTGTATATATATATATACACACACACATACAGTGAAAAGATACTGCTCAATTTTTTTTCCAAGGTGAAATACATGCATTCTATTATGGCTCTCTGAAAAGGTAATTTGTGTTAAAGCTACGTTACTAAAAAACCCACTTTTTTGGATACATTTTGAGTCATGTTTAAAACCAAACTTTAAAGTATGTCTGACCTAGCACCTGAAGATAAGCAAGCAGTGTTTTTGTATGCAACTTGTACATAAGTCACAATTTTTTCCATTTCTGTATTTTCTGACTTCAGTTTTTAATATAAAAATTGCTGTGCTAAGCAAATTAAAACAATGAAATAATGCTTCTTTTTCATTGTCAAAAATGTTCCTCTCTTTTTAAATACAATTTCTTGTCTACTCAGAAAAAAATGGATTGAATTTTTACATATTCCTTGCTGATTTCTTTATTTCATCTCACCTGCACATGATATAATTGGGAGCACATTAGTTGTTTAGCAAGTAGGCAGAGAGTATCATTATTTGTCTGTATGCCTGGAAATGCTGAAACATTAGTTGCTTTACACAACAGCAAGAATAGAATTGACAGTATGGTATTGATATGTTGCTTATTTATACAAAAATAATTTCTTTTTTTTCTTTGATAGGTTACTTGGCTTCTACAAAGGAATACTTCCTCCTGTCTTGGCTGAGACACCCAAAAGGGCAGTGAAGGTAAAAACCCCATGCTTCCTCCCTTAAAAATATAAGTAGGGACAGTGGCAGCTGTAAAACATTTTATTTCTCCCCCACTGACTGAGATTAGAATCTTAAACTTATTTGGCATATTAATCCTCTGATTTTTACTAGGAGGAAAGTTTCCTGTTGATAGCACAATAAAAACTGTCCTTGATTAAGAAGTATAGGATAAGGCTCGTAAACGTTAAGCTAATTTTGACCTGGGTATCAAATGTAACTGAAAAAAAAATTCAATTATTTTATATTGTCAAAATTAATAAACTAGTTTAAGTCATATTTTAGCCTCATAATTGCTTCTGGTTTAGATATTTTGTTTTACTGAAAATGCCTAGCAACTTGCAAAACAACTAACAGCTTAATAAATTAACACAAGAAGCCATTAAAGAAGCCACTAATAAGTACTTACTCAGTAGGTTTGAAGTGCTGCCCAGAGTTTTCTTGCACTCCAAAGGGCACTCTGCTCCATACTCTAATGTTTTAAGAGATTGGAGATCATAATGGCTACAACTCCTTATTGTGCAAAACATTTTACTCCAGCTCTCTTACAATTGTAGATGCTAGCCTATCAAAGTGTATTCGCTGTCAAATGCTGATCTGATTTTCTTTTATTATTCTTTATTTTGATTTGTAGAACAGGGTTTTAGTAACATTCCTAAGCAAAATACTTCAGTACATCCATTTTTTCAGTTGAGCCATTCAGCCTTTTTAATTAAAACTTAATTATTAAGCACATCATACTAAAGTTCTAAATCTATCAAAGCATCCATTGTGTTAACAGCAAATGTTTCTTTGTCTTTTACTTCAGAACTTTGAAGTTTCTATAGTTGCACCAAATGCGTCTAAAAGCAGAATGTCTTGATTTTCCTTTCTTTGTTTTTGTTGTTTCTTTTTCAAAAAGGCTGCATATGATTCTGGTCCTTAGTCTGCAATTAATCATTCACATTCCAATTACTTTACAGAGGAATAATATTTGTATAAAGTGACAGGATGTGACCTTGTAACAGAATCCTAAAGGAGTTCTGGTAATGTCATCTTCTTGTTTGTACTGGCATTTTAGATGCAAGTGACATACGTCACTTATCTCAAAATTATTTAATGAAGTGGCAGTGAAGAATAGATGGATGATATTTAGAAGATTCCTAATAACTCATTTTCTTCATACTGTGATGTTTCCTCTGTCTCTCCATTTAATTTCATTTAAAACAGGATAAAGTAAATCTGACTGTACTTTTTAGATTCCAGCATGTATTTAGTTAAACTATCAACCCAGGTTTGATTTCTCCTACCAATTTCAGTCATTCATAAGCTTCAAATCACTTTCCTCTACTCAAATTGATTAAGTTGGCTTAAACTCCATGCTATTCAATATAGTTATAGGATCATAAAAAGATTTTAAGTTGGGAGGGATCTCTGGACCGAAGAAGGGTTGACTTCATGATTAGATCAGATTGTTCAGATGCCTTATCTAGTTGAGTTCTGAAATCTAAAGGATGGACACTGCAGCCTCTCTGTGCTCCTTCTCCAGTCCTTAATTGATTTACTATGAAGAATTTTGCCTTATATTCAGTCCATATCCTCCTATTGCGACCTTTGCATTTTGCCTCTCATGCATCCGTTGTTGGCCTCTGACGAAGTCTCTTCTGTATAAACTTTGGATGGTGGAAAACAGAACTTAGATCACCTCAGCCTTCTTGTCTCCAGGCTAAACAGATTCTGTTCTCTCAACCTCTTGTACGTCATAAGCTCATGGCTCCTTTAATATCTCTTAGTAGGATGCTTTCTAACTAGTTCTTGAACATTTATGTGAGAGCTGGTTTTTCTGCAAACATGAGAATTGAGTTTAGATGTTAAACATGTGAGGGTTTTTATTAAATAGTTGAATTATTTTATTATTTACACTAACCCTTTAAATTTAGTGCTGTTCCAAGGACTTCAGGATGACTTTAAGTGACCTCGAGACATCAGCTGTATTCTACATTAGAAGAATTCAGTGACAGAGCAGGGCCAGACAATAATGTCCTTGTAAGAACCTGTATAATGTAGCAATTCAATGTGAGATGTCATACGCAAGTACAATTTTTAACATCCTACATGGAGTTTGTACCCATGATTTGACCTGAAGAGAATCCAGCCTATCTCAAATTTCCACTAACCTTGTTTGGCTGTGACCCCAAGGGAAAAATCACTGCTTCCTTTGGCCCAGTCTCCACCCTTTATCCTTCTAATAGTTTTTCTCATCTTAACAAGCCTCAAGCTATCCCTTCTCACTGCCTAAATGAGATTTAGAAGATGACTACATCCAGGCCAATGATTCTGAGATGTGAGAAAGCACAAAAGGCAAAGAGGCATTTTCTAGGTTCCAGCAGCCTTGTTTTATGTTTGTAATGAACTTTTTTGAAAGCTTCTAGTTATAGTGTCATAAAAGTGTGTAGAGAATGGACAAGGGAGATTTTGTCCTAAGAAGAAATGTACTTGTGCTACTGGAACATTGTATTTATGTGGTGTATATTTTTGCAAGTTAAAATAAAGCTATTAAAGTGAAGCTATTTAGGCCCAGTTTTTCAGTTAAATGTTGAAGATACTGATTCATTTTTAGTCAACTATGTTCTCACGTCTGTCTTGCTATTTCTTTTTTTCTCTCTTTTTATGACCCTTCCAAAAAGAAAGCTGGTATTTCTGGAAGATGAAAAGTCAAAGTTTATAACTTTCTGTTAGATTGAACTTGGAGGAAAGAAATGATGATGCCAATACAATGGTTAACAGATGAACTTTTGGGGCAAATTTATATTGCTCATGTGTTCTCAGACATCTTGTTTCAAGCATATATTTTTACCTTAGAGTTATTGAGACATCTGGTAAGTACTTTGGCTATTTTCTGTGTAACTTCAATTAAAGTGTATCTTTACCAGATGGACAATATTGGTTATTATATACACAAAAGCATGTTTTAAATATATTTATTCTGAGAAAAATTTCTTGCACAAAGCTATTGACTTAATACAACTGTAGAGGAAAAGACAAATTATGCTGTGTTTTTAAAAATATTTTGTGTAGACATACATTATATAAAATCATATGATACAATATGAAATATTTTTTTTTGCAAAATTGCATGGTTACTAGCCACTCTACTACACCCAGCAGCATTTATATTAAGTTTTATTGCTATTGATTTGTTTTCTTTTAAAAATTATATAAAGGATAGTTACTATAAAGTAGTTATTTTATTTATGACTCTAGGAAGCTATTGATTTTTAAGGTAACATTTTAAAGACCAAATTGCTAGGTAATGTATTTCTGCCTTTATTACGACTATTTTACAGATCTGTAACACTATGGAAAACATTAAGGAATACCAGAAATTCCATTAAAGGTTAAGAGGGTAACAATGGCTAGAAAGATGCTGGAGAGAGAATAAAGCAAATTTTATCACAATAAGAAATTAATTTATTTCAGTGAAGCAGCTTACCCGCCCACTTTGTCAGACTTTTACCTCTATAATACCTTCAGTTGTACAGAAAGATAGACCTAGAGTTTAAGTAACACTTCTATCTTTTCTGGTTATTGTCAAGGCCAATGCAAAAATTTTAAACATATTTGCAAGATGCTTGCAAGGTTAATGTTCAATCTGTACGCTCTTGGAAGAGCAGTTAAAATCTGGGCCCCAATTCTAGGACCTTTTCTGCAAAATGATATAATAATCCAACTGAGGATATAAAAAAGTATCTGTCCACTGACCAGAGTATCAGCCCATCAGTTTTCAGAATTTGACAACCCAGTTTTGCATTATGCATACATATTCCCTCTTGCTTTGAAACAGTGGCATTATTAACACATTAACACCCAATTATCTGATGGTTTTGGTATGATTCCAGTGACTTTTAATTTGAAGCATGTCTTGATCAAAAAATTTTATTGACTTTGCCATAGGACAAGGTTTTAAACATGTTCAAATGAAAATGCAGTGCCTATTACTTATGTTCCTGTACACGTGGCTTATGGAAAATCTGGTTTGTTCTGATAGGTCTGTAGTAACTGAACCCTGAGGGACAGACCTTGTCTTCTTTGGCTGAGACTCAGCACAGGTCACCCAGTCTTTCTGTCTTGTCTTAAAAACTCTATTCCCTTATGTTTCTTATGATTCCCACCTCTCTCATTGCTCATTGCCTTCCTCTCATGGTGAAACAGTTTGATTGTCTCAATCATGGGCAGATGCCATGTGGAGGGATCATAGCCTCCTGTGTGGTCACAAAGTGCACAGACTGTCAAAGGATCCCACCTTCCTTTGAACCAGCTTGCTCTGAGCTAATCAAATGTTACAGGTCAACACTGGAAAGCAGACAGGAAAGTTAAAAGTTCTAGCTATTTACTTTTGCTAGACTTGGATGTGACAGCTCTTGTACTAGGAGATATGAACCTGCACTGATGCAGTCTTGGTGGAACTGCGACTTCCACAGTGGGAAGGATTTTACATTCCCATAATACCAGACATGCTGTGTAAAAGCCACTTCATTTTGCTCGCAAAGATGTGAATACTTCTTAGACAGATTATAGGACTCACAAATAGTGAGCTGTGGTTAGGGGCCTTGTGTTGTTCCATGTGAAAATTATGTACTATAGCCCCTTCAATATTTTTGGTTTTACCCAGAATCCAGATACCTACTCTTCATAGCCCACAGGTTCTGCCATCCTCTTGCTAGAAGATCATTTTCAATACCCTCAGATCCATCTTATATGATAGCAACTAGACTGCTTTTTTAGTGGCTTCAGTAACATATTTGCAGAACATGAATTCAAAACACTAAGGGGTCTGTTTTATAATCTCCTTCATAAACTTGTCAAAACCTCCCCTGCAAGTCATTAAGATTTTTCCCCCGTGGCTCTTATTGGAAGATTGTTTCTTTAGTTGCAAGAAAGCTTCATCAGATCTCCAACCACATTCTATTTATGAGTATGTTTTACTTTTGCACTCAATTTCTTTATCTTACCTACCTTCCTTGTTTTTCATTCTCTTGCAATATCTTTTTTGCTAAACTAAACAAGGAAAGCATTTATTCTCCTTCAGTCTTCATTCATTTAAAATAAGCTCCAAGTTCTCCTTAATGGTCCTGGTAGCCCTATTTTGAATATGATCTAGTCTGAGCTCTTGTTTTTTAAATAGTGGCCTAGATTGTGTGCTGATTTCAGAAGGCATCTTTCCAATAATTTGTAAAATGTCACATATACTCTTTCTTTAGAGCATATCTTGACCCATGCATCTTAGACGTTGTATCCACAGACAAGGAGCTAGGCAGCAAAAGTCTACCTATGCCAACAGGAAGCTTCTTACTGACTTCAATGCAGTCACAGTTATTCTCAACCTTCTTCTTGGAAGAAAAAAACCATTCATTTATTATTCTTTGATTTTTATAAGAATTCACAGAAGGTATTCTGAAAATTCATGGGTTTGGGTGGCAAGAAATGTTAGGTTGCAAAGTGAGCCATTTGTAAATGGTTGCCTTTCACCATGTCAGTGCAGGTGAAGTAGATTTTATTTCTTTCTTGAACTTCAAACACTCAAGAGTACAGCTTTCAAGATATCCTCTAAGGAATTGCAGATGCTCAGGACTTCTAAGTGCCACTGTTTGAAAGCAGACAATTGACTGAAAGATTTATTTGTGAAGAAAGAACAGAAAGAGAAATGTGCCTGTTGACAGGAGAAGATTATAAAAATGACAGACTTTCCATCTTCAAAATCCACAATTAAATCTCTCCTCTGATGAGGAGCAGACTAGTGTTTGAAAAATGCAAAAATGATTGCAGCACATTATATTAAGGATGTGGGGGTGATTTCTTGGAAAAATTGTAATATCTGCTACTACATTTAAATTAGTATGTGGAAGTTAATGTCAGAGGAAAAGTTTATAAATTTAAAATTTGTCCTATATGATGTAAGTGAACTCTTAGATAAACCATTATTTGAATTGCACTTACGCTGCTGTTACTCATGACAGACTAATAAAATCAGTTCTGAAGCCTGATTGCTTACTCTTTCCCATCTAACACTGCTACAGAGACTGTGAAACAGAAGTGGCTTAGGTTCATTTTGCAGAACTGCATGCGGCTGCTCAAAATATGAGGTAGTGAAACTCGATTGTAGTCTGCTTTTTACTAATTTGCATAAGTAACTAATTTTTTTTTTTCAGTGCAATTTCAGTCTAACTTTTATTCACAGTTTTTCACCTTTGAACAATACAAGAAGCTACTGGGATATGCATCATTACCACCAGGACTGGTATGTATGGATACAGAACTTCATGTTCCAATGTAATATGTGTCTGCTGAGCAGTCTGTCCCATCTGCTTCCTCCCACAGAAGAAGCACAAAATTTTAGGGTCCAGTGCAATCCAGAGTTTTTCAAAGAGACTTGTCCCTTGAAAACATTGATAAGAATTCATCAAAATTTATAAATTATGTTTTATATGAAAAACATTGATAAGAATTTATCAAAATTTATAAATTATGTTTTATATCAAGTGTCCTCAAAATAATTCCCTTCAGTGTCATAAAATTTGTTAACATGGATAATGACAGCCACCATGGAAGAGTCTGTATACAACTTGTCATTCTTCATTCCTGCAAAATAACAAAAAAAGTTGAACATTATCAATACTTATTTATCCATATCATAGTTTAATATTCATGTGACTAGTTTAGTACTTCAACCTCAAAGTGCTATTCTCCAAGGCACAGTGCAACGATAACAAAAATACAGATATCAGTCTTATTTTAAAGACTTTATAAAAGAAACATAAGTTATTGATGAGAAATTCTTCCTCCTTTGAAGTAAATGGCAAAACTCTTGTACATCAGTGGAGTTAGGAATTCTCCTCAAGAAATAACTGGTTTTAAAACAAAATGCATACATATATGCGGAATGTTTTAATGCTAAGATGTAGGTTGCATGTGTACTCTGCATTCTCATGTGTAGAGCATAATTCTGCTATCGTGCATTAGGAGTAAAATACTTTTTATTTTATATACTTTCTGCTTCCTGCAGTGTAAGAATGTAAATCATAGTAATTATCTATTTTACACAATGATGGCATCACAACTTTAGGAAACAATCGATCTTTTGATGGCTATGCTATAAAGGTTTTGAAAATTTCAAGTCTCTTTCAAAGAGTATTGCTTCCATTTTCATCTCCCTTTCTTTGCAGGGAGTGAATGGTGATGGACTTTTATTATCTAGGTTAAAGCAAGTTTCCTCTTCCTCTTAATTATTCCACTGGCTCTGCAGCTGTTTGCAGTATTTCCTATTTTATCTGGTATTTTTCATCAGTTCTCATCCTTTGGTGTAGATAGAGACTGATACTTGTTCTCTAGCAAGTGGAAAGGACAGAGTTGAATGTTCCATGGTACGCCAGCACTTTTTTGGGGGGAGGAAACAATGCTGAAAACTTTTAAATGTGCAGTAGCTGCCCAAAAGCTGTTCTGATTCATATAACAGATACAGCAATGCTTAGAACCATCAGACAACTCTCATATTTTTGGTACAGTACTGTTACCATAGAGGCATTTTTGACCCTAAGGTAGTGAGGGAAAAAGAAAACTGAGGGAAATTCTGGTCTAAGCTAGGCAGAATGTTTCTAGGTGCCTCAACAGACCTCATATCAAGGCAACATTTATTATTAAAAGACAGATGCATATATTAGTACCATCTTCCTGCTGGCTTAAGTCTCATGGTTGATGATTAAAGGTTCTCATCTTACTGGAAAAATAGATTTGTTTGTAAAACATTCTTCTCCAAAGGCAGTAAGACTGGCATTTGCCCCTACCCTTCTAACTTTCCATTCTTCTCTTTCTTGAGCTCTCAAGAGTCCCTGCTCATATCCCTCTGTGTTCAGTAAGTTTTTTCTCACTATTGTTTTTTTCCTTACTGTTGGCTTCTTTGAATTTCAGCAAATGTACTCATTATAATGTATTTTGGTCCTGGGACTTTTTTCAGCACTTAGAGAGTTTGGGGATGTTAAATGGAGGCAATAAATGTGTCAAGTGATCATTAAATTTAACCCCTCTGAATTTTCTCAGTTGACCTAAATATTTTAATACTATTTTTTGTTAAGAACAAATAAAGGTATCTTAAAATGCTGTGCTGTGATGGAAAGCAAAGAAGTGAGTATCTCCATATCTATGACTGAAATGTACTACCAACTTCTAAGTAAATGGAGTTAATTCATCCTTGCAGTGAATGCTGACACTTTTGTGTGTACCAATCATTCCCATATAAACCTTTCTAGGATTGTTACCTACTAGGTGAACGTTCTACTTGTGCAATTTGCTTAAGTACTGAACTATTTTAGATTTTTACATTTATTTTTAAGTTAATATGTTAGTGTTATGTGCTTAATGCCCTGTTCAGAGGCTTTATTTTTTCCAGTGTTGCATAACTACACTTATATTTGTGTTATTATTCAGAGTCCACCCAAAGATAGCATGAGGACATTCTTTTTCCACTTTTTCCATGTTTGCATAATAATTTGGTACCACATTTTTCCTTCCAGCTGAAAAGAGAATTCTTGGATATGGAGTGCTGTGACATTTTATTTTGATTGTTTTGGAATATGGTTTATGGCTATTGTCATACTGTCTTCATGAACTGTCAGCATCTAATCAAGGGCTAAAACTATTTAGTAATAGAATACTGCTGCATTACTGTAGTCTTGCAGTTTGCATTGTATCACTCAGTTTTACAGTCTGATGTTCAGGAAGTATTACTCCTTAATATTTAATTTTTTTTAACTTTCCTAGGCATTTGCAGTTGCTGGCTTGGGATGTGGCTTGACAGAGGCAGTTGTGGTTAACCCATTTGAAGTAGTAAAGGTTACCTTACAGGCCAATCAAAATGCCTTCACAGAGGTAGGAAAGTTGCTTCATTCTCCTTTTTCCACTTTATTGGGCATAATGAACTTAGAGGTTAGTATTTAGAGCAGAACATCTATAATATATCGGTTGACGAAAATGGTTTTCCCACAAGTGTAACAGAAATGGAAAAGAAAGAGACCCATTAGACAATGCCTTCAGATATGCAGAGATGTATGCAGTATTGTCAGAGGCATCAGCATCTCCACTGTAAATATTCTGTGCCTGAAGTGCACCTTCACCCCTCCAGAGCAGCGAGCAACCCAGCACTGTGAGGAATTGTGCAGGAGTACACACCTGAGCTCCTTGTACACAGCACATTTACCCCAGCAGCCTCCAGACTTCAGGTGAAGTTTATGCTAACACCAAAGGTTAGCATAAAACACCACGGTCCTGTGCCCTAGACAGAGTCCAGCTGCTGTATTTTATGCTGTGTTTCTTGGATGAAATTACTTACAAGACTTCACTTTTATTAGCACAAACTGGAAAATTGTTATATAACAAGTACATCAATAATAAATTCTAACTCCGCTTCAGAGTTTTATTATTCAAATATTGTTTTGCCCAAAGAATTCATTGTGCAAAACATTGTCCGCAATTCTGGGTAGTGCTGAAAGGGGAAAAAGATTAAACTGGGAAACAATGATTCATGAAAACCAAGTGTTCTCAGGAACACACTACCTTCTATTAATTTTCTTGCAGAAGATGTTTCAGGATAAGGTGAAGGAAGGTAGTAATACAGTTTCTTTGTTTTTTCTCATTGAATAAAAATAACAATTGTCAAATCATCTTTTTCAAAATCTTTTGAGAAATCAACTGTGCCATGGTAGAAGTGACAAACCACATAAGCATCACATGAAAAGGTTGGCTGAATCCCTGGTGGGACATGATTTTTGCACATTCTACTATTAAGTTTTGACTGAGTTAATACTTGCATCCCTTGTAGCACTCATCTGCACAAATTGACCCGTTTTGGGGGATGCACAGTAAAGAGATTTATGATCTGGCCATTTTCATAAGCTGTTTGGGCCAAGCTCCTCAGGTACACTCTGGAAAAGTACTGCTACTGATTTCCAAATGTCATAGAGTAGCTGGTAACTCTATAACTCATCCAGAAAAGCATTTTCTTCCAAAATAATTTAAAAATGTTTGGTAAATTTCTTTTTGATTCTTAATGCATATGAGAGATATGTTTGTTTGCTGCAAGTCTCCAGTCTGGACATTTTTAAACTTGGGCAGCAAAGCCGCTGAAACAGATAAATAATGCAGTACACAAGTCAAATGTTTAGGATTCTGTAAGGAGAGAGACTGAAAATGGGAAAAAGCAATGTGTGAGATCTCTCTCAGAAAGGTGATGTGATAAAAATTATGGACTACTACTGCTCCAGCAGTAGTAAACTGAGCAGATATTCCGGATCTTTCTGCTTCACAGTTGTGAAGATGTAACTATCCTAGCTTTAAAAACCCGCTGCTTTTAGGTATAAAAAAACTAGTGTTGTATTTTGAACAAACTATTCCTTGTAAAGTTGCAAAAGACCAATGTATCCTTTCACTTCATAAGTTTTAATTTTTTTCTTTACTGAAAAATTTATAACAAAGTCTGGGTTGGTTTAGTTTGTAAATTTTATGCAATTACTTCCTTTAGTTACAGCATCCCTTCCTTGGTGACCTTCAGAATACTACAATAATCAAACTGTAGCTGTTAAAAATAATTCTGAGTTGATTTTGTTCCGGTGAATATTCTTTAATTTAATTTAAATGCAAAATTTCACAAAATCCAAAGAATAGTATATTATCGTACAAATAAAATTGTGACAGAATGGTATTTAGACTCTACTAGAAACCTAGGTTATATCAAAAGTATTAACTATTTGCTCTAGGGAAAAACATCCAAAGGAAATTAAATTCTTAAATCACAAAGATTTTTGTATCACAGACATGTTAATTTTTAATATCTTTTTAAAATGTTAGAATTTCAAAATTTGCTGTGAATCAGGAAAAAACTCTTTGTACCTTACATCAAGTTCTCATTAGGAATATGTTAAAGAACATTCCACACTAAAACATGTAAACTCAAGCCTATTGGAAGAAGCATGTCCAGAGGTTATATTATACAGCATAAGGCATTATCATGCACTGTTTTTCTAAAAGGTTTAAGTAAAGTGTGTACCTATGCCATTGTGGAGCTTTCATACTACATGATGAAACTTAATGCAGTTCACATATTTCTTTGACTATTGTATAGAAATAATAAATATATCTTGTTTAAAAGGAACAAGGAAGAGCATGAACACATACACTCACACCCAGACTCCTGCACACCCCCAAAGCAAATATTCACACCCTGTGGTGACAGCTGAATTGTTCTGTGGTAGCAGATCATCTTTCGAGGGTTGATAGATTTAAAGAGGAAGGCCACTATAAATCACGTATCAGCCTTTTGTAATGTGGATTGCATTGGGTAAAAATAATGGTGATTTTTTGTTAAAGTAAACTGCAAGAAGGCTCAACACCATGTTGTTTGGTTTTCCTTCTTTTTTTTACCTTCCCTGTAGCCCTGGATAACTCACTGGCTATAGAAGCTGGTGTGATGATTAAAATGTTCTCACCTGAAGTAAGAGTTATGATTAATTAAACAAATACAATTTTCTGCTTTATGATGAGAAGACTCTGACTCCAGATTCCAATGAGTGGGTCTGTATTAAGTAAAAGTCAAGAGGTGTGTGAAATGCACTAACTCCAGATGTCTGTACAATAAATTCCTCTAGCTGAGGTCCTTCCATCATCAGTGATGAACTGCAGACCTTCTATGGCTTGATCAGTTGACCTGACACCTACTGTGGTAAAAAGGAAGTGCTGCCAAAGAGAGTCCTCTTTGTTACTAAAGGACTGAAAAGGGAAGTCAGGTGTAGACATTGCAGGTGTGTATATTTGGATATGAATCCCATCTCAGGTGTTCAGCAAGTGACAGGCTTCCCCTCTGAGTTGTGAGTAAATATATGTTCAAGAAATGGGATACCAAGGATACCTCACTATTGAAGGTTGCTCTATTATTTCTTAAGGATCTAATCTCCATTTTTGGACCATGAAAAAGTATGTTATTGCTAATATCCATGCTGGATATCTCCATTTTAGAATAGATTTTGACTTGAATTCTTGGGGGTAGTTAGAAAAGGAAACTATAGTAAAATGTATGCAGAGCATTAACAGGATAATATTAGTTATGAAATATGAAAAAACAGAATGAAACTTTGTATTAAAGATTAAACTTGTCGGTCACCTAAATAAGCACTCCTATGCTCTGTCAGATATAGTAGCATCATTTGGCTGATGCTGTTGATCTACCACAGTGGTATTTTGAAATGGAAAGCTGTTAAACAAATAGATGTATTGAAATTAGTGGTATTCACAGTGGTGTAGTCAAAATTATTCTCTATTTTCATGTTTGAACCTCCTAGTGGAAGTCATGTTTTGCCTTTCTAATTATATATTTGGTTACCCAGAGATGGCTTTATGCTTTGGAAAAAGCCAAACTTGATTCAACAACTTTTTGAAAGTAAAATTTCTATAATGCTGCTAAAAAAAAAGTAAAATATTCAGAAGGGGAATAGCTAATTCTAAGTATCAGGATATATTCAAAAAAAGATCAAAGTTGCATGTATTTAGACAGATTCTGTCTGCTATGAGGCAGTGTCTTCCTTTTTGACTTTTATTAAATGGAAGTCTGCTACCATACTACTATTTTACAGTACTCAAGTCCTGCTTTTATCTTATTCTGCAATCAAAAAAATGAGGAATATTTTTTTAATTAAAGTTGTGATTTTTATATGGTCACAGGAGAGGGAAAATAACAAATATGGTAATACTTAATATAAAATTACAAGAATTGCCAACACTGTGTTTGTCAATGAGATGGAAATTATGCTATGTTTATTGTTTGCTTTTTGTAAAGATGATCTCTTCCTTCTTTTGCTTAACTTGTGTAGCAACCATCTAGCTTTGTTCAAGCTCAGCAGATCATTAAAACTGGTGGTCTGGGTTTCCAAGGACTCAACAAAGGCCTTACTGCAACCCTGGGCCGTCACGGAGTTTTTAACATGGTTTACTTTGGATTCTACTTCAATGTGAAAAACATTCTTCCAGTCAATAAAGTAAGTTCTTCATACAATGCAATAGGCAATCAGATAAGAAGTCTGACATTTTAATTCACATTGTATTTCTCTGTGCAAAGCTGTGGCATTCAGTGATAAACAGTGACTAACCTAGCTCTGTTTTGCAGAAATTCATAGTATTTTAATGGAAGCATGTTAAGGACTTGAACTTCTCCCTTTTTATGCAAAGCTGAGTATAGTCATATTTGAATTACCATTTTTATGAATTTCCCTTTATAGCATGGTAGCAGTGTGACAAGGCACCAATTGAGATACAGAGATGTTGTGCTTATGTTGGGGATATATGCACTTTTTTTGTGGCAAACTGGCTTAGGAGAGAAAAATCAGCTTCCAGAACTTCTCTCAGTATTCACAAAAGGACTAAGCCTGCAGAGATGGCCAAATTGCAGGATGTAGGTTATTCTGGCCAAGCGCTGGACAAATTTACTCAAAAGAGAGTTCAACCTAGTATTGAAGGATGACAGGGAAGATTCATCCATATGGGAGAGAGACAGCCCAAAACAGGATGTAAAGGATCATGCGCAGGGATTTTATATCATTTATAGTTTAAATTAAAAAGAATCATTATAGCTGCAATTTCACTTAAAGAAATGTTGATAGTCCTACATTGCTTTAAATAACAAAGGAAGTATTTCCCTTTACAACAGAAGGAAATTTTACTAATGAAAATGTGGTAATATCAGCAACTTTCTAAATGACTGTGTGAGAAACAACTAGCGGTTTATTAATGGTTCCAGTGTGCTACCTACTGAAGTGTGTTTTCACTAATGTGATTTTTAGATGATGACAGTTAAACAGTCACAGGTGTAATATTTAGAGATATACATGTAAGAAGGTGCAATTCACATCAAAAGGGATCCATTTCTGTTCCCAGATGAAGTAACACCTTTTTTTCCTGCACTTCTGAGTAGCCTGGTATTTTTGTTGGCAGGGTTGTGTAAATGGAGAAAAGCTCCACTTCTTATTTGCAGATCATTACAGTAAATTGAATTGTTGAAGAGCAGCTGACCCACAAGTTTCTACAAGTTTCTTATAGTGTATTTAAGCATATTTTACAGTGTATTTTAGTCACACATTCGAAAAAGTCAAAGCACAAGCATAGCTTGATTCTAAGACAGGAGTAAACACTTTTGTGTTGATCAAAAGATGAAAAAATTATAAGCACTATGCAGAAAATTCAGAAAAATATGCAGTTAAGGACAAAGACTAGTGTGCAGCTTCTTTGGCATAAGCATGCTTTCCTAGCCTTTCAGATTTTCAAAAATCGGAAACAATTATTACATTATTAGAAAGATTCAGAGCTTTATGATCTGAAGTAAATCAATACTTTATACAGATTTTGTATGATGCAGAAAAAATTTAACATCTACAGCATAGGTTTAAATATATGTAGAAAACAAAAGAGAAATTACTTCAATGTCAGGCAGTGGCCCAGCTGTCCTCAAATATTAGCAAAATCAAAAGGCAGTTTAATCAATGTGGGATTAACTGCAAATAAGTGGAGAGGTTTGCCTTGTGCTTGACCAGTGCACAGTGCCTTATATGGTGGCTTGCACAGTGTCTGGTAAATTGAGTAGCAAACAAAAACTCAGTCGTCTGTGCTGTTAAACATTCCCTGGCACAGCTTTGGCCTGGCCAGCCAACACAGTTCCTGGGTACAGCTTAGGAGCTAGCAAAGACAAGGAACCCTTCCTAATGGGCTGGTGTCACACAGCCAGTCTGTTTTGAATGGTAATAGCATTCTATAGTGCTAATAAAGTTAAGAGGACTCTCTAGGCCAGCCAGCATCAGTCCTATAGACAGTCTGTACAGACAGGTATAGCCAATAATTCTGATAAAACTCCCATTAAAATCAACGCAAACTTGCCCTGAATTTAAGAAGACAGAGATCAGGCCTCATCTGGCTTGTGCTAGCCAACATTATGTCTCAGGTACTTACATGCATTGAATTTCACTTCAGTGACTGCTAAATGGAAGTATTTAACAATAATTTGTGACCTGTAACTTAAAACTCTTCTGTCAATGGGCAGACAGTAGGAGCTGAGAGTTATCAAACCCAAACCTGCACAAGGAATTTGTAGAAGCTGGTTTGCAGTTAGTCTGAAAAATGTTAAGCAGTTGTTAATTTGTCTAGATTTCTCACATACTTGATTTCATTACAAAATCTAATTTGTTAACTTTGTATGTATTGCCAGAAAAGTCTTAAAGCCAGTCTTGCAATATTGAAAAATATTAAAAATTATATATAAAAATTGTGAAATAAGAATACTACACTTGTGAAATAGTTTTGACCACTGACGATGTATTTGTTCACCCTCTGTTAACATAAGTGGAAAATGTATGAAAATCTCTGAATGAACCTTTTAGCTGTCAGCTAAACTGTGCATTAAATTTGCATCCCAATTAGGGATGTTTGCAGCCTATTTTGCCAAAAACAATAAATCTTGTAGGTTGAGTGGTCAAATGATATCAATGACATATGAGGGTTGTAAATGTCTATCATGGATAATTTTTCATACATTCAGTCTATTCTGCTAAACAGACCTTTTAAAACAGCCAACCTTATGCTCTGTTTACTGAAAATGGAATATGCCAGATTTCTTTCAATGGCCACTAATGTATCAACCACAGAGAATTAGCAGTTATGCCTCTGCCCTAGCAGTGAAATTACTTTGCAAATGGCATCTGCTTTTATTGCACATTTCATGGGTGTCCAGTAGCTTTCACTTTTCAATTTTTTTATCATAATTAGGTCTGCTTTTAAACATTAGTTTCATTAAAACTTTTGCTCACTACCGCCTCTGAGTGGCTGCCACATTTCTTAATGGTATGAGATTTCCTCATGGCTATTAAAAGCCCTCTTTGAAATGTGGCCAAACTCATTTCCAGCGGGGCAGTGCCAGCCCCAGCCACGGCAGATGTGCCTCCCCTTACAAAGGCTGCTGCATCGGGCATGGGTGCTGAGCAGTGCACTGTCCTGTAAGAAACAGGGGCTCTGAACTTCTATAGGCAAAGAAGAGATGAGAAACCCAAATGGGCTGTTCAGCGTGGTGAGTAAATAAGATAGCAGAAAATAATTTTATTTTAGTGGCTAATAATTTTTATTTTAGATCCATGCCAACATAGAAGTTCTGTGTAGGAATACAGAGTGAAAAGTGGATGTGGTGCAATGGACTGGAAGAAATAAGCCAAGGTGATTTAGGATAAGACTGGATCAGAATGAGTAGTGGAATAACCTTCGAGCTACCATCCAAATTCAGGTTTCAGGATCACCTGGGGATTAAAAAAATTTAAATGGAGGTTCTGCATCCAGCACAACATTAAGTGAATGAAGTTATCTGTAAAGGAAAGCTTTGGAGACTGAAGCTGATAAATTATAACTGTCTCCAGTGGGTGACACTCTTATACATGGATGTGTACGTTCCAGATTTAGTGCTAGAATTTTCTGTTGCTGGAAATTATGGAATATAAAAGAAGAAAATGAGCCGCATTTGATTCAGGAGGCATTTGTTGAGTCTCCACTTATTTAAAAAAATTATTGTAGAAGTAATGTATAAAAAACAGAGAAATAACATCTCAAATTTTTTCTCCCAAAAAAAGCTGGGAAATCCAACAGGACATGCATAAATATAGTATTCATTAGTGATGCCTCCTTTTCTCTTTGTTTTCAATGGCTGCTGGTGCTCCCAGCATGGGGTCTAAGGTGTATAAGGTAATGTGATTGTGAAGAGTTTGGTAAAAAGGTGAGATGATCACAGATTGCTATCCAACCACAGCTAAGTTATGCCATTGTGAATAAGCAAATAGGTATTTCCCTTCCTTGTGGTGTAC
Source organism: Vireo altiloquus (assembly GCA_013396875.1). Classification (NCBI taxonomy): domain Eukaryota; kingdom Metazoa; phylum Chordata; class Aves; order Passeriformes; family Vireonidae; genus Vireo; species Vireo altiloquus. The sequence goes on along the minus strand of VZRF01015546.1, from coordinate 395,257 downwards.
TGTTAAAGTAACCAAGTTTCCATTCTGTATGTTCTGCTCATACTACATAAAAAATGGGCTTTGCTTAAAAACTGAATTCATGAATGTTCTTCCCCCAGTTTTGCTATTTATGAAAGGAAGAGGAGCATGTCAGAATCTTTTCTCCTAATGCACAACGTCTGAAACATATTTGGTCAGTGAGCTGTGTGGTGCAGAAATTAGTGACAATAGTGTGATGATAACTGCCTCTGCTAACCAGTTACAGCATTAGCACTAGACAGATACCTTATCCTTCAAACTCCTTCCATGGAGTTCTAGACTGTTGGAAATATTTTGGCATTGTCCATAGGGCAGAAAAAGGACAGACTTTGGTGTAAAAAGAAAGGCACTCCTTCATGATGGCACCAACTTGCACCTAGCTGATAGACAACCAATGTTCCTTTCTCCATGTAAGCATTCCAGACGAGGCAGAAATGATGTCTGGAAAGCTCTTTTTCAGTTGGAAGCATTATCACAGTACAGTGCCACTAAGCTACGCTTTTAGAAGAAAACCCAACTTTTTATCTTTGACAGCTAAATTTACATTGAATCTGTTATACTAATGACATACTCAGATATATCTGTTATACTAATATACCCAGATATTAAAGTGATGAATTTCATAGAAAAACATTTTCCATTGATTTTATGATAAAAAAATTAAGTTAAGGCAAAGCTAGTATTTACTATGATAAAATTGGTTAGAGTCCAGTTTTGTGAATGGGCAAAATAGTTCAAAAGGATTCTTCTTTTCTTCTCTAGATACCAGAAACCTTGGCTTTATTCTATTTGCATTCAAATCACTGTATGTACAGAATGAACAGAAATTTGTTTGCTAAGCTCTTTGCTAAAAAAGTGCTACAGTTCTTCTACCACAAGCCATTCTAATTTTTAAAGGTTATTTCCAGTATGTTTCATGTTTTGTGAAATCAAGGTGTTGAGTTTTTCTGCAAGTAATAAAGAACTCTGTTGATTTTGACATTTCTTTCTAAACACCTGTATGTGCTTCATCCAATGTGTATTATGAAAGTTTTAATTTATTTTTCTTGTTGCTAATCTGGAAAGGAAAATTTCTTTCTTGATTTCTTTTTCATTCAAAAACACACAGGTTTAGGAAACAAAAAAAAACTGTCTTATTTTAACATCGAGCTGCTGTTATAACATGGCAAGATCATTTGTTATTTTAATAATGGTTTTCGATAATTAAAGCACCTTCATGTCAGAAGTGAGCTGCATATATAGAGCCTGATGTAACAAAAAAGTGTTCTTCTGTTGAAAACCAATAGCAAAACCAAATTATGTGCATAGGAAATGTCCTGGAACATGCTGCCCTATGACTTCCACTACTTAGAGAAATAGGATTAAACCTGCTTCAAGGGACTGACTCCCAGATAAACTCTGGGTCCTTTGATGTCATAGAAATGCCAAGGTAGGAGGTCTTTCTAAAAGATCAAATAAAACCCAGTTGAACTGTGAACTGTGAGTGAGCAAAGAAGGTTTTAGATGCACTTCTAACCTACTTCTAACTTTTACCGTGTGCATATAGTAGGGTTCAGAAACAATCTGTTGTAAATTCTTCAGCCAATTAGCTGAGTGAATTACCACCGTTTATAATGCGCAGAACGTGGAGGCTCTCTTGCCCTTGTGCCAAGTTGGATTGTTAATAACAGGAAGCTAGCACTTCTCAGTACAGTGGATCAGCTACATGTGAAAATAAATGTAAAAAACCTGGAGGGGAATGGCAGCAGACTGAGATTAGTCTTTATTTAATTTAGCATTTGGGGGTCCAACACACAAATGAGTGTTTTAGTAGGCTTCATGGTGGAAGTTGCTGTCATTTGTAAAATATTCTGGCCAATTAGCTAATAGTGTGCTTGGATTTCTCCTGTTTTGATACAGTAATACTAAGTACATTGTGAAGCCCAATTATACAAATCATCCCCATATGCCATACCAGTCTTTCTTTATGAACTGTGTTTATAAATCCTGTGTGAGGAAATGTGTACTTCAGCAATTTAGACCATGTGTAAAAACATAGCCAATAGGATTGTCAAGAAAACAAGTCCCAGCATAGGAAATCCTAATGTGTTCCGCTAAAATAACACGAGTGTGTTGTGTGAGTTTTCTGATTAAATGCTTATTACTTTATAGTACTTAACTTGCACAGGTCTTTCCGTTTCCCTTTTTATTCCTTCTTTTCTTTTTTTTTTTGCAGGATCCAAATTTGGAGTTTTTGAGGAAATTTGGAATTGGGCTAGTCTCAGGAACAATAGCCTCAATTATTAACATTCCTTTTGATGTTGCAAAAAGTAGGATTCAAGGACCACAGCCAGTTCCTGGAGAGATCAAGTACAGAACCTGTTTTAAAACTATGGCAACAGTCTATAAAGAAGAAGGGTAAAACATGCTTATTTTAATAAATGTCCAGACCTCTGTTTTAGTTCATATGGGTCCATAAAACCACGTTGTTATATTTCAGATTTGACAAGGACCATTAAGCCACCCTGAACTCACATATCAAAAGAGGCCAATGTAGCATTTTGAAAATTTATTTTAGAATTATAAGGCGATATCTTCCTACTACATATGAACTTTTACAGGAGACTTACAAGATGATTATTGGGTTGTCAGAATTTATGTTCCACAAGTAAATGCTTCATATATCTCAGTTGTCATTTTTTCAACTCTTCATTTTGTAAAAGGAAAATACGAACAGAAACCAGACTATTTCTCAATTTAATCCAATTGTAATTATATAGGCCTCTGTACCTTTAAAATTATTGCTGAAATAATTAAATTGAGGACAGATCCTTGTGGTAATAAGGTTTTCCAACTTTTAAAAATATTTCTCAATGGTGACTGAGTTGTAGCTTTGATATTCAATTATATCAGTCATTTTGTCCCTGTATGCAGCTGTTGTTAACAGACTTGTCTTGAAAGTAAACCCATCTCACTGATTAAAGTCATATTTCTGATTGGCTATGCTCACAACATTGCTTTTGTGACTGAACATTGATTAACTTTTTCTGTTCATCTGATCTGCCTCTGTAAAATGTTAAAATCCAGATACAGCCTGCTATTGAACATGTGTAATTTCAAATAATTGCCTCTAAGTGCTCTGCCAGCATTTTAACAAACATATGCTACAATTCCGTTCTTCTTTTAGAGCAAGAATATTGTTTGAAATGTTTTGTTTGTTATTCTTCTGCTCCAGATTTCTGGCTCTCTACAAAGGCTTGCTTCCCAAGATCATGAGGCTGGGTCCAGGTAATTTTCCTTCTGTCATTTCTATTTCGTTTTTGTTCTTGCTTTCTCTTCCCATTTTTCAGTTTCTTGAGAAAACGTAGCAAATATCAGTCAGATAAATGAATCAAAATATCTTTCACTTTGAATGGTTTCTTTTTAAAATAATATCATCTAATAGTATTACAGATGGATTTTGCTAAATATATGTCTAAAGGAAATAATTTACGCATATACATCAGATAATTGCAGATCCAAGTAACTGCTGGTTTGTGCAATTGCTTTAGTTATGAATGAACCAAAGTGCATGCAAATGGCAGAACTGTAAAACTTTTGGAAGTTTCTTAAAGCTTCCTATTCCTTCTAATGTGATCTTTTGAGTTTACTAGGATTATTCCATACCTATGTGAAATTAGCCTAAAATGCTGGTTAGAGTCTCTCCATAAAATGCACTCCACTAGTCAAAGCAGAGGCCATATCAAATTCCAGTGACTTTCTTCTCCTGTGCTCTATGGGGGCAGACACAAAAAAGCTGATAGCAGAGCTAGGAAGAGACTTGTATAGAAGCTGATAGCAGAGCCCTGAAAAACTAAGAGGACGAGGACATCTTAAATCTGGGGTTATTGTTTGACCCCTTCTTACTAATTGTTACTCCAAATGTGGGAGTACAGTAGTTGAGACCTGTATCTTCTTTGGCTTTTAGAGGATTTTTCCCTTACTGGTTTTGATTTATCATGAAAGCAAAGCACTGGGCCCTCAGAGTTTGTCAGCCCATGGAGGCAGTCTGCATCAAAAAGAGCAGAAGCCCCAATTTGAACAGTATCCCATTCCCATGAAAATGTATTTCCAGTTGTTCAAGCTGGTTGTTTAATAGGCAAGAACACACATAGGTAAAAGCAAGTGGATACAGAGCCTGTTCTGCAGTAAAAAGGAGGCATTAGGTTTGTCTGTAAATGTTTGCATATCCAACCCATCTGGCTAAGTGCTAGACCGTGCCTGGTTATTGTGCAGGGTGAGGAAGAAGGTGGGGAGGGGAAACAAGGAGCTCTGGAGCTAAAAGCCTTTTCCTTCACACTCCAAAGATACTAGATTACATACAGCACAAAGAGAAGGCAGTGTTTAGCTTTCCCGGTACCTCTTAGCTCAGCAGATTTTGGAATAGAATTTTCTGTCTTACAAATGACTATGCATTCTGGCCCAGATCCAGCAAGTCAGTTAAATGTGAACTTCATTCTAAATACTTTTGTAGTTCCATTGTCTAACTAATGTATAGGTTTGACTTTCTCATGAAACAATAATACCATCTTTGTTGTGACTGGGAAGGTAATTCCTTCTTCCAATGTGAGTGTTTACAGGAAAAGAGATACACAAACAGATCACACTGTCTGAGACTTGGAAGCAGCCTTGATTTGAGTTCAAATCACATCTTAGACATTGTGTCTATGATTTGTTTGTTGGCCCAAGCCTTTTGCAAACTTCTGCTCTGTCTAGTTGTCTGTGACTTCCTTTTCATTGAGGAGAATTTAAAGTCTGATGATGGTTCCTTAGGATGAGTGATATGGAGAAACTCATGTGGTAGTTCTGTGTGCCTGGGTGTCTGAGCCTATCCCCAGAAAGGTGAGGCCAGTTCAGCAGAAGACACGTTTTTTAGAGGTGCCACTCCAAGCTGCCAACTGAACCAACAGGCAAAGGCAAAGGCAAGAAAATATTTATGCCCCAGTGCTGGCACCCACAAGTAATACATTGGTACTCATGGAGCCTGGTTCTCTTCAGCCATGTTCTCCAGCCAGAAGCTTCTCTATGTGTTTAGTTATACACATACCTTCTGAAGTGTTCCTTTCTTTATCATTTAGAGTAATTACAGTCCAGTTACAATCTGGCTTCACTTACAGTAAAGATATTTCATGGCTTTCAAGATGGGATTTTATACTTTTATCAATTCTAGCAAATAATGCCATTTCATTAGATCAAAACTTTGCCTGTGGATTTGTAGCCAGGAAAGATTATACTCATTTCAATGCCATGATTTTCCGCTTTAGAAGTGGTGAAAAAACAAGTGAAAATTTCTCTTGAATCTTACCCAGAAGCATTTTCATCATTCTGGAGATGAATTTTTTGTCATTCCACCAGTCACATTTCTCTTTCATGGCCAAATCTAACTAAACAGGCATACAAATAAACACATATTCAGATCAAAAGTTTCTACTTGTAGAAGAACAAAGAAAAATATTAATCTTGAAAAAGTATTAGGAAAAATCACACTGAGGGGAATTTGAATTAATATGCAAGCTATTTACATCAACTTTATAACCTAATATTAAGTAAAATTGGTGTGGATTATGAATTGGTGATTTTTAGTGAAGCCAGGAAATAGTAGAATTATCCATTTTGCAAATAAGGCTTTGCCATATGGTGGTTTATATTATGCACTAGAAATGCTCTATAAAATCTTGAAAATACTAGATTTTCTATGTAGTAAAATAATATCTTTTCTTTCAGGTGGTGCAGTGATGCTTTTGGTTTACGAATACGTTTATGCTTGGCTTCAGGACACAGTTAATCACAAGTAGCACTTCTGAAAAATGTACTCTTTAAAATTATATGCATTCTAAAATACACTATAATAAAGTAAAAGTGATTCTTATCCTTTATAGTGTACCCTCAGATTGCACTGATGTTAATACAGTTCAAAACAAATATGGTCTTTAGGTCCTGATCCAAGAAAACATTTAAGCACATGCTTTTATGTAAATGCATAATTAAATAGCAGTTGACATTTGTAATTGTTTTGCTGGACCAAGAGAAAATATAAAGCAGACATAAGAACCAGTTCGTTTTTAAAGGACAAACTGAAATTTCTGGACACGGAATCATCCTATGTAATCATAGACTTTTTTAAAAGTTTCAGCTGAAATTGCAAGATAAAAACTTTCAGGGCATTTTAAAGAAAAAAAAAAAGAGTAATGCTTGGGGGGCAGATACGAAGCTATTTTAAACTGGCAGCTCCATTGACTCCACATTAAGAAAATTATCTGTTCTCTGCAACTCTTGAGTCAGACTCGAGTCCAGTTTCAATTCAGCCCGGTATGATTTCAGCATTCATAGAAGAGCTTTTCAAGTTCTTGGGAGTTTGGATGGAAAAGGACAGCACAAGCAGCCACAACGTTAAAAACATGCATCTTTTTAAATATCCTACTTGCTCTTAGCCATAAATATGATATAAATCTCATTCAGAACACAGAAAATACTGAAAATAGTTGGTCTGCATTGAGTTACATAAAAATGCAAAACAACATGGGATTCATAGAAGAAATGAGTAAATAAATTAACAGAAAAAAGTAATTTTAGGCATATGAGATTTTACTGCAAATTTTTTATCTACCGTGATATACTATGCTCAAAAAAGCTTTCCTGTGATAAAAATGCTCAATGCACACTGACTGGCCCCTTAGCCTTTAATTTCCACCATGGAATGGTAAAACAAGGTTGTAGACTGATAGCACATCTGCAGTTGTAATTAGCTAGCCCTACACCTCAAAGAAATGCACCTTTCTGTAGATAAAAGAAATGTTTCTCTGAAGCTAAATTTTTTGCTTTTCCCAGTCACTGTAAATATAAGAATTTCAGGGATGTACTCACTAGCCATCCTAACTCTGAAATGCAGTAAATTCTGCTATGCTGACTGAAGACATAGTTTCTGTTCATGCAGTTGTGCCATTCTACATTTCAATTTCTAAAACTCTGCAAATGACTTAAAATCACACATTATTCTATTATTAAAATGTCTCCATTATCTAACTTGGTTTAACTTGGTTTGTTGCCAAATGAGCACATACCTTGCAATTGCTGAAAGTTTCAATATCTACCCCTCTCTATTCACACTGTTAATGTTAAATGTTCTTCCTCTTAAGGAGGTACAAACTTTTTCCTTAGCAATCCTAAAGAAGTATCTTTCTGCATTTTAACTTGAAAATGGCAGTTCACATGTGAAGTCTCATCTCAGTGTTTTCAATGCATTGGAAAAGCAACAAAAAGCTAAAAATAGAAATGTGTTTTCAGCGCTTTCAAGGATGCCTGTATCGACATGTTCAATAAGCCTCTCTTTTGTCTGAATTTGGCAACAGTGGCTTTTCATACCTATGCTATTTCATAGCTCAAATCAATAAAATTAGCTCTGTTAAAGTTTATGGTTTTAAGGCAAGTGTTTCTTGTTGTTGCATTTTATTGTCAGTTCTTGGCCAAAGAGAAGACACTACTAAGATAATTTCAAAAACTAAAGCAAAAGACTTTATAATTTGTCTTTTATTAATTTAGGGCATTCAAAATATAAAAATAAAATGCTTTAAACATACTGTATATACATATATAGCCTTTGGTTTTATATCCTTTCCAACATGATTTTTTTCAGTTAATAGCTCAGCCTGATCTTGGATAAAAGGAGAAACAGGCAAAACCAGAAAACAACATGATATGGGAAAACAAACCTATGAAAGTGCCAGCCCAATCCCACATCACTCTTCATGTAAAATGAGCTGAAATTCAGTTTTACATCAAAGATCTTCTGAACTGGGGCCATGCAAACACAGTTCAGCTGAAGGGAGTATTATTAGGCTTCATTGATTTCTTTGGAAACATTTAACACCCTGGGAATGAAGTTTAGACTTTTCAGACCAAAAACTTTAATTCTGCACCCACATATACTGCGTATTTCCCAAATGCATCCATTCACATCAGTGGGTTCCCTTCAGATTTATACCCTTGTCCTTGATAGCAGTAGTTAACCCTTATTTATTATGTTTTAGGAAACAATTCCCTTTTTCTTTTTCATTCAATGTAAAATGGTTTAGAGTTGTGTGGTTAGTAAGCTAACATTTTGCAGTTTTAAGTTTACCCATGAATACAAGCAGTGAAATAGTCCTTGGGCACAGGAGTATTCTACATCATAGGTTTACATTTAAAAAAAAAATTGTGAAACTTCACACCAAAAAAATCCATCACAGGCAGTTCACCAAGAGCCAAGGTCAGGTACTTTTGCTCACTCTGAGCAACACTTTCTGCAAGCAGCCCCGCTGACTTCCCATTCAGGGGTAAGGTATCATGTACAGCAGGCAGATGCGCGGAGAGCTGTACCTAAACAAACACAAAACAAAAATGGTTTATGATGATGTATCCCATGGGAAGAATAATTAACATAATGTCCTGTCCTTGCCTTATAAATTATCCTGATTTAGCTGAAGATAATGCAAATAACTGATACAAGCTAAGGCTCTGTCTGTCTGTCTGTCAGTCAAAACACACTAATTCCTCATTGGAATGTCAGGAAAGACAACTTTTATTCCAAAAATGACCTCATGTTACTCAAGAAAATTTGGAAAACTTTTAACACAGGCACGCTTGTTACAGGCTTGTGAACTCTTGAAGCTCAAAAAAGCTGAGATTTGAAAGGTTTCTCTTCCTTTCTTTTTTTTGTTTTCTTTTCCCTTTGGTGCCCCTTGAGTTCTGGGGAAAACACAGTAAGTAGACTCACTCCATAATTCTATAAACCAGTAGAACGACTAAGTTGAAAGCTCAAATCCTCTTGCTAGCTTAATCACTTATCTACTTATGATCTTTTTCTTATCTTTTTTTTCACCCATTTTATCTTTAGTGAAGAGTTTGTCTAGTATTAAAGTGATTTCTTTTTCATGGTGTTAAGGCTCACTTTATTTCAGCTATAACAGCATAAAGGCAGAATAACATCCGTCATGTCGCTAACAGTGTGGCAGAGCAGAAATGCACTTGTATGGGCTTCACCTTTAGTGGTTTCAAATAAACATTCTTGAAAAAGTGTTCTACTGAATGACAAGGGTTTCAGCATCTCATTAAAGCTAAACAGCTGTTGAATACATTTGAGGCTGAAGAACATGAATCACATCCAAGATCAGATCTTTCTTTCCTTGGGGCCAAGTACAGTATCTGTGTTCTTTATAGAAATGCAGTTCTGTTAACTATTTTTTAGTGCAAGAAGCAAAGGTGGCAGCAGTCAGTTGAGTCCATCTGTATTTCAGTGGACATACTGTACATGACATAAGTCCTGATTACTTGGATTATTATGAAAATTTACCCGCAGCTGTCTTGGTGATGAAAGCTCAAAATCCACAAAAAGAGAACTATATTTTAAGAGGGACTATGTTTTACTTTCCCACTGAATTAGTATTTTTAATATGGGATTCAGACAAAACAGTATATGAAGAATTATATTTTCTCCTTTGCCTTAACTATGTCTACAGTAATTTAAGTTATTGCAAAACATTTTTTAAAATACAAAATATATTAATAGTCTATGGTGGATATGAAATGTCACACCAGGCTTTTTTTTTTCCACATTCATATTCTGAACATACCTACAGCATGGGAAAAGCATAATAATAGTCAGAACTTTATTATTGCCCAAGGAAAACAGGTAAATTTTCAAAGATCAGAATGTTAGCTCTCTTGGGATTAAAATTTAAAGCAAAATAACTGGCACAAAATACTTGCCACTGCATACAGAAATGTAGAAAGAAAATTTGCTAATATTAAATAATATCTCTGTTTGTAGCACCACCACCAGTATACCTATAAGGGAAAAAAATGCTTCAGAACAACAGTGTAAACTTTACCAAGAGCCATACTTTACATTCATTAAAGCAAAAATTGAAGACAACTTTCTGTTAAAAAAATTACAACATAATCTTAGGGCTGGACACAAGTGAGCTGAGAATGATGGTACAATTCTGTTTCTCAGTGGGTTTTTGACTGATAGGGCTTTGTAAGCATCTCTGCACAGGTTGCATGCTAACAGCATTTTCCTCTACAGTTTTCAGTTTTGGTCAGATACTTTCCACCCATTTCTGTTTGTACACTTCATATGAATGTGGTGTTTCATGAATATGGGAGGCTGGGTATGACTGTGGAGAGTTACTTAGATGCATTTCTGCCTTTGACTCTTCTGCCAAAGAGATAACTATTTCATAAGATGTTGAAGCCTCCACTGTGGCACAAAAACATGACCAAAAACCCCTACCTAAACCTCATCGCCTGAGGCTACCACCCCACCATGCAAAGACATAGAAAATAACTAGAAATCATCTTCTTAACTTTAAAAAAAAAAAAAAAAGTAAGAAATGTACTGGAAGGTGAAAACAAATGCTGTTGAAAGCCTCTATTTACAAATGGAGAAAATAACAAAATCTTACTACCGCCTGACAATGGCAACATGCCAGAAGAATTGGAAAGCCACCTATTGTCTTCATTCTATATTTGATTACCAAAAGCCAGTAAAACAACAAAAAATGACCTCTTAATAACAGTGGATTGTATAATCTCATCGGTTAAAGGGTTGTTCTCTAGGCAGTTGGCAAACACTTCCCATTCAGCTACCTTTGCTGATTCAAGGCATAGCAGAATTTTCTGTGGTGATTTTTCTTTATTGATTTTTGCACAAATCTTAGTAACAATTGCACATTTAGAAAATTTGTGATGATTAAGAATAAATATGCATGGTTTGACCAGAAGAGAGTGGAACAAGGCTCCACGAGCCCTTTGAGGGACACAAAGTCTTTAAGAGCGCAACACCACACTTCTCTCAGTTTCTGATGCTGTCTTCAGCTCTTTCAATCCCAAAAGCCTTACGGGAGACAAGTCAGGAGGAGAAATGCCAAGTATCGCCAGCATGAAGAGAGCAGTCCGTGAGCTAGGCTCAGGGGACGAGGAGCCAGCGAGCTCATGGTGCTCCTGGACCAGCTCCTGCATCAGAGGGCGGAGGCCGTGACAGAGTGGCTGCCCTCCCTGGCTGTCTGCATGCCCTTGAATGCCAGCGAGGCGGGGATGTCGCAGCTGTGGGGGGACAGCGGGGTGCCCCCGGCGTGCTGCCAGCCATGGCTCGCCATGTAGCTGGATGGAGTGGCGCTGTACGTCATGTAAGGTGACACTTGGGCTGGTGTGGCGTAGGGAGGCATGGCTGGTGCTGACACGAAACTGCTGACGGCTGGGAGGCCATTGGGTGCCTGAAAGGAGAGGGAAGGGAAAAGCATTTCTAAGAGAGTAAGACACATTGGATCTGGCATAAAATAAGCTGCCCTCAGATGCTGCTGGGGCTTTGTACCAAAACTAGGGCCAGCGGGGAGAGAGAACCAAGAGAGAAACCCGTAACCATTCCCCTGAATTTCAGAGGCTCAGTAGCCCCTTCTGCTTTGCTTTTAAAACCAGTTACCCCACTGTGAGCAGTGCTTCACACCTCTCCCAGCAACCTGTCCCAGACAGGGACCAGCAGCCGATGTCTAGGGAACACACACCAAGAGCAGGGCAAGGAGCACTAAACCTCCTGTAAACCTGCCTACCTTCCTGCAAGCTGTTGATGGATTCCTAAAAGCCCGTGGTTGCATCTAATCATTACACTTGAGAGCTACTGGAAGGATTTGTAATGAGTTTCTCCTTTCTCTCTTACTGAGCACCTTAATGCACTTGGCAATGACCTCTGCAGGTTGGAGTAGATGAACTGCAACACTTACCCACCTTTCCCAGATTTTGCACAGGGTGTTTGGTCACTGTGGCAAGCCCTGCTGGGTAGTGCTGTGGCAGTTTAAGTTGGGTGTGCAGTGACCACAGCCATCCCAGCGACAGGAGAGGCAGACCCATCCCTGTGCCTCACCGCTCCTGGCCCCAAAGGAGGGTGGGCTCAGCCCTGAGCTGCCGTGGGCGGGTGTAGGCACAGATCTGAAAGCAACACTCCCCGGAGTGAAACGGTAACAGCAGCTGGGGGAGGTGGAATATCTTAAACTCTTTGGTAACTGTTTGTTCAGAGCGTGGGTCAGAACTATAGTAGCAGTATTAGATGGTGTCTTTTAAAAATCTTTTAAAAATTGGGATAAAAAACTTGTAAATGTTCTTCGCTCATAGCTTCTCCTCGTTTCAGTAGGGCTTCTGTGCACAAAACAATTTCAGGGCTGTGTCCTTTCCTGCAAGCTGTTTTTCTACATCCTTCTGTAGGTTGGGGAGAAGGGTTTCTATTTAAATAGAGATGGGAGAGTCCTTCTGTCAGCCATGGTATGCTTTCACAATTAATGACTCCTTATTTAACTAAAAAGTGTTTGGTGGTTTATTTCACACCCATAAGTGTTTCTTCAGCACAACAGATACAAACCAAGATCATTTATCTTGCTGAAGTTTCAATTTGTGTATAATTTGTTTTAGGATTTGGGGTGGCATTTTTTCTCAAAAATGTTTCCTATCTGGAAATTAAAGAGTATTGATTCAGCAAATCATCACATCATACATCATGTATGATCATGTAGCATCATCACATGATACAAGTGCACCCAACCTGAATAGTGCAAAGTTAAGAAATGAAACAGACTTTTGTTTCTGCTAAAACCTCACATGACGTTAACATTTCACTTGTTCAATTTCTGCCTGGATTGCACCTGCCTGATTTAGAGTATTTACCTTCAAAAAGGGCACTGACCCGTTTTCAGGCTCGTGAGTTTCCTACCCATGTAACTCACTGTCTAGACTATCCTCTCATTGTCATTTGGGAAACAAAGCACTAATTCTGCTGGACTCCATCAATATAAACCTATACAGCAATCTAAAGTAGCAGCAGACAGCAGTGGGATCTCAGCCACAAGCTTCCAGTAGGAATATTAATTAGTACAAAACATACTGCTGCAGCAGCAACATAATTGTCTTTCCAAAGCCATAAATACTTTGTTGAAGCTATACTTGTCTTATTCTTTTGAAAATCCAAATCTGTGATCTGACCAGTAACTTGAATTACGTGCTCCCTACTGCGACTCAGAATTACACTTTAGCCTCAGCTTTCAATATCAGTGTTTGCAACAATACTAATTAAACAAACCTGCAAATGATCACACTGCAAATCAGTACAATTCTTGAAAAATCACATGGAAAATTATTTCATTGAATTTACTGGAAAGTAAAAAAAATGTTAGTGGCCCCAAAAAGCTGCTCCTCCAATATGCAAACATGAAACAAGAATGAGCACCTCTGGTTTTTGTAAAAAGCACCAACAAAAAGCTTTGCACAGGGACAGTACAGCCAGGTTATAATGCTGGGACATCAAGAGCCACTTATAACCCAAACATATCCTGCCCAGAGAAGTACAGAAACCCTGAAGAGATGGGTGCTGGAAGGAGAAAATATATGGGACAAGTCCCTGAAGTCTCATAGCCATTGAGATAATGCAAACCTTCAGCCTCTAAACCTCAAAAGAGGTGTTTTGGACTCTGTGAACCCACCCCGTTCTCATGCTTTCCCACTCCCAAGGAGGCTGCTACCAAGCAGTGGGCTCTAGGCTGTGCCTGGAAGCCCCATTTTAAGTAGGATTCTTCATTATGAGTGGTTGTGTTCTGTGAAACCTTAGCTGTGCTTTTGGAAGGAGGTGTTAGTAGGTACAGGGTAGATCTGTGCCAGGCAACGTGCCAACAAGGCATCTCTTTGCTGGTCCACCAATGTTCAAGCCCTGTTCAATGTCCTGGCCTCCTGCATCCGACAGGGGTTCCTCAGCAACCATAAGCAGATGACTTTGCATGATCTGAGGCAAATCTGAGCTCCTGAACAGCTCACATTAATGCAGATGCTGTTGATAAATATTTGATCCTCTCACACATATCTTCTGTGGACTTAGGGCACAAGGTTTTTGAACTATAATTAATGAAGAAGCCCAAGTTTCCTATTGAATTGTACTGTAGGTGCCACTTGGGTTGTTGCTGATAAAAACAGATGGAAATTGACTAAAAATTCACAAGTTTTTGTAAAAGCTTAATGCAAAAGAATACCTATGCTGATTTATAACAGACAGAACAACCCTTTTACACACACACACATACACACACACTCTTATTCAAAATACAGCTGTGAAAACTGTTGTTTTTGTAGTCTGTTCTGAATGTCAGAAAGATCTTACCCCAACTACTGAGGGCAGGACATGGAGACAGTTGTGAGGGACCACCAGCTGCAACCTGTCAGAGGCCACCAATGCTGTCTGTCATCACTGCCTCACTGAATTGGTGAATCGCTCTTATTTTTGCTGCACAGCTACAAAGCTTTACCACTCAAACCCATGATTCTGTGGATGCCACTGATGCCCTCAGCCAAGCAGGCAGCACTGGGATGGGTAGGAACTGGCCCAGCACAGAGTGCAATTCTGCCTCAAGCGAGGTTTGAGCCATACCCACAAAGCAGTCAGAGGCTTTCTCTGACCTGAATTAAAAGATGAGGGGATAGAGAAAATCTCAGTTTATGTGATTTAAAACTATGCTACTCAAAAAAAAAGATAAAACCCCCCTAATTTTCATCTCTGACTTTCATCTGTGAAAGACTTGACCTAATAGTCTTGACACGAGAGTTTTTACTTCCAAACAGCTTTAGATACAGTGTAGGTTATCAGAAGGGTTGAATCTTGTCTGTCAATCCGACACTTTTTACAAACATGACATTCACTTAAAATAAATGTGAGGGGATTAAGTTCCATGACCCTGTATATACTGGATGAATAATTCATTCTGCAGTATTTCAATCAGAGGAAATGAACACCAAAATCTAAACATTCATAATTACGAGTGCAAGAACCCCACGGTGTTTATGGATTTTTAAAACCCTAAGAATTTGTTTTAAGTGCAGAGGTTCTTGAACCTGGTTTTTAAGTTTTATAAATATTTTTTTTCTTAATTTGAACCATCGTTTTTCAAGGGAAATCTAATTTTTTAAAGCAAACAAACAAACATGTAGTTCTAGTTGAACAAGAACCTCTGCTGTGTAAGAGATAAGGGTTTGTATTTGAAAATGCCTACTTTCTGGCTTCTACAAAGATCAGAGAGCAGCTTTTGCTCTGAATTGCTGCTTCTATCAATGTTTTCAGACAACTGATGGAATAAGTATTTGCACATTTTAGAGCTGCATTTGAAACCTAGGATATATGATCTCCCATCGACTCACAAATTCATTTAAACATATTCTTGCAAAGATACCAGAAAAACAAGAGTAATGGGTCAGGATCACAAGCTGGGTCTGGTGCCTTTCTGCCAAGTTACTGCTGATACCTGCCAGTGACAGTAGAAGGAATATCCAGGCAAGAAATCAAAGCCAGGATGGACATAAAGACTTGCTTTAGGTCACACAAAATCGTACTGCTGAAACAAGCAGACTGCACATATTTTCACCAGTAAAGGAGTTGGCTGAGTGGTTTTAACAGATGGAATCTTTCGTTTTAGTCACTTTAGATACAATACTAACTTGAGGCAACTTTTTTGTCATTGTTTTCAGTCTGTTTGTGATTTGCCACACAGAGGGAATGGGTGGATGAAAACCCAGTCTAGAACCAAGCTCATGTGGGACTGTCCTTGGAATAAGAAATTTCCATTAGCTGCTTGGACTCCTAAAAGTCAGAACAGTTCCTCCCCAAACCAGAGGTAACCACCACACACACCTTGATATCTGTTTTGAAGAAATATGCAAGCTAGATTTCACTCTTGGTTCTTGTGGTATAAATTCAAATTAGATACTGTGGTGAATTGATTTTTTTTTCATTCCCTTCCCTACTTTTCCGTCTCTTTTGCTTGCTAGGTATGTGTTCTCTCAGTATCAAAGTTAGACCATCTCCTCTGTTCCCTTCCCTTGTGACTTCTAAATTTTTCAGAAAATGACCCAGAATTGTAACTTTCGAAATCACAGACCTGTATTTATGTTAGCTATCACTAATGGCAGTAATGTAAAGGATGTCATTTCAGGTTTATATGAATACAAACGAGAGCAGATTTGATGCCCCGGGTGGATTCCACCTCAGATTTATAGTCTAACTCTAAATTGAGTGTCCAAAAGAATGTAAATGATTTTTCTTATTGTAAAGTTATTATTTACAATTATTTAAATTACTTGCCCATTGTAATATAATTGTTACAATATTTAACTAAATAGTTCATGTGTTGCATAGACTAAGAATGCAGGCTTTGTAGAAATAGTCTAAATTACTATTAAAAAAAAAGTTTCTGGAGAAACAGCATAGGGTTCAAGTTCAGGTTACCTGATTCACCAGCCCAAATGAGCTGGGACAGTGACTCAGCCCAAAGTCCCCTGCTGCAGTCATCAGAAGTTCAGTCTGTGTCATGGCTTAAGGGACACACCTCTGGTGAGTAAGGCTGTCGGTGTCGTTTCTATCTCTCAGTTCATCCATCAGACTGGGATGGAATGAATCCTTCCTGTCCTGGGATCAGCAAGCTCAGCGCGTTGCCTTGATCCTGCAGCACAGCCTTTCCCCGAGAGCAAACGAGACCAATCTGCAGAGGTCCCACAGCTGTGACTGGGAGCAGAAGCTGCCCAGCCCTGAGGAGAGCTGGCAGCAGCTTTCTCGGCAGGGACGCTGCCGCAGCTCCACACACACAGACACCTCTCGCTGCTGGTTTTCAAAATGAAAACCTTCAAACATTTTCTGGAAATGATGAATCTTTTCCGAACGTCCTGGAAACGCAGTCACAAAGTGGCTATTGCAGAAGTAATTTTTTTCCACAGCAAGAGAAGAGCGTAGCAGGGAGCAAAATACCTAGTCCTTCAATCAGAAGAGCAAATTAGCATAAAAACCCAGAGGATATCTCATGTTTTTAGTGACATGCATGTAATCAGTCAAAAAGATTATGACAACAAGACTAGGAGCAATCAAACACAAACTGCAACCATCAAGGAAGCAAAAATGCTAAATCTCCCTTTATAACTGGAGGTTAAATATGATTTATAAAGCAAGCCAACATATGGGATCCCAAGGGAAGAGTAAACAAATTTTCAAAGTAAAACGGCAGCAGCAGGCCTGTAATAGAAGTGTCATTTAGGAAAATGGCACTACTAAATGATCTAAGTAATAGAAATGAGGTTTTTAATGTTCTAAAATTAATAACTTTAATATTTTTGTAGAAAGTTACTAAATTAGAGCTAAATACTCTAGCTGCAATTCATAGCTACAGCATCAACAGAAAAAATGACATGATACCAAAAATATTCATTCAGACGAGTGTTCCACTAAAATTAATGTGCCTTACGCAGGTAAGTCAGAACCACCTAAAGAAGAAGGGTTAGAAAAGTGAGCACTGAGTAAATTTCTCCAGTTATGATAACAGTTTTTATTAAAAATATTTTTTATTAAAAATAAAATTGCTAAGATGTATCTGAATAACCTAGCCAGAGGTAACCTTGCGAATCAGTGTTTGCTTTTAATAGTGCTGGAAAAGATTCTTGCAAAAATATTTTCATATTAGGCTAAATATCCATATTCTTAGATGAATTAACTTATTTTATTGAACATATTCCTGATTTGATTTTCTATTCATTTCACCACAATCAGTAGAGAATAAAACAGACTCCAAAAAATTAGGACACTGACATTAAATAATTTTGACATATAAAAAATCTTAAACAGAAGAGGCAATATTTTGTATGTAGGATATTAATTTGGTATAATATTATCTAATTTAATATTTGCCTTTATTTTCAAGAAAGAGTGAAGAGTGATAATACATTGGAATTGAGAAGCTTTTAAAAATAACACATGAGCAAGGGGCTTAAAGCTGCTTTGTTGCTCAGCTGAACTGAGTTGATTTCCAGAAGATAGAAAAAGGAAAAGAGACCTTTCAAGAATGGACAATTACACTATTTCTCTTTCACTGCAAGTTGTGCAAAGCAGTGCTGGTATTCTAGTTGAAGTCACAATTAAAACAGACTTATTCACATGCTGGAGTGCTCTAAGATTTCAAACACAGTTAGCTACCCAATCCTATACATTATCTCTTAAAAATGTGCCTTTTTCTTTACAGCTATTTCTCCCAGGATTAAATTCAATTCACAACAATATACTGCATAGGAAAATCACACTACTTCCTTCTAAAATAAAGTTCAGTCCTTTCATAATGAGCAGATCCCATTCCCCATGTTTAACGTGCTTTTTTATTAACCTAAAGTTGTTTCCTTTACTTATAGCCATCCCCAGCTGCACTGAATAACACAGAAACCAGATAATACCAATTGAGTGTTTTAACTATAGCTGGGACATGCATCAAGATCACTCTAAAATATTTTCTTATAGAGTTTTAAATCTCAGCCTCTTCAGGGAAATAAAATCCCTGTTTTGGAAATAGTAATAGTAACTTGAATTAACACACCATCACCAATCCTTTCCTGAAGGAGCCAGGGGCATTTTATGTCTTTTCCAAAGCAAACTACAGCAGAAACAAAAGCAAAACAAAAACAAAGGGGGGAGAAAGAAAAGAAAAGAAAAGGAGAAAGAAAGAAAGAAAGAAAGAACACTCATTCTCTGACACTGAGTAATCTACTACAAAAACACAGAGGAAAAAAGAGAGGTAGGAGAAAAAAGCATGGTGGATAAGATGGCTTTCACTGTGAAATGAGATCTACCACGGCACACCAAGCATGCAATAATACGTCCACTTAAACGTCTCAAAATGTAGATTATAATTCAAGGTCTGCACTATCATTGAATGGTTGCTTTCCTTTCATACACCAGACTAAGAAGGATGATATAAATCAAAGTCACTGCCTTTTCAGTGAAGATGCTGGATCTTGGGGTATGTTCTACTATTTAACAAACTTCACAACCAGACTATGTCAGAGTGGGGTGAAAACAAATTCTGGTTGCTATAAGCAAAAAGTCTGGTTCTGATGGCAAAAGCACAACTTAAGTCTTCCTTAGACAGATAGACTGTGCTTATGAGGACAATAGGAAAGCATAGAAAAAAAAACATGTCATATAAGCAAACTCCTTTGAGTAGGAATTAACAACAGATTCCCATAGTTTTAGAAGAGATTGGCACAGTAATTCCCCCTTGGTGTTTTGGCAAAATCTGGAATTGGGCAGGCCACACATGGACACTAAACAAGCAAATACACTGGAAGGAATAAGCATTTGTTCTTTTCTATGCTGTTGGTTAACACCATAATATATTATCGAAAGGTTCTATGAAAAATGCCTTCTTAATATTATATATTTAGCAATGTATTGTAATTTCAATATGGTGTTATTTAAATGAAACTGAGGGAGGAGACTTATGGACACAGACACTTCTAGGGGATCCTTGATGTCTAGAAGCCAGGCAAATATGGGGTTAAACTGGTAAAGTCCCCACCTTGTTCTCTTCAGGGACAGCCAAAACATCAGTCTCCTATGTCTAACAAATCTCTAGTGCTGCAGAGGCACTTATTGGGAAGCTGGTACACTAAGGAGGGTGAAACCACAGCCCATCAATTGTTGAATGCCTATGGTTATCATGACTACATGGGCAGGCAATTCCTAAAAGCTGATAAATTGCCACAGCAGACAAATTCAAACACACTATACAGTCTTTATATACTTGCCGATCTACTACAAGAACCAAGACTGAACAGCTCAAATCACATCTAATACCACTGCTCCTGGCACTCTGGTCCTCGGCTGTGATAGGTATCTCCCATCACTCCCACTTTACAGTCCCTGGTCCTGTTTGTCATGGCAGATTTCCTGGTGGGTTGGGGTCCTTTGAGCAGAAGGTGCTTAGAGTGCAGTTTGAGTGTCACCATACCATTCACTCACCTCTCTGACTTTCTTTATTAGTTTCATCCGGGTGGAGTGCCCTGAAGCCATGTGGGTTGGTGGACAGGGCACTGTGTTTTGGCCGTGGAAGCAGGTGGCCAGTAAGAGGCAGGTCTCACAAATGGGGTTCGAATTGGGTGCCATCCAGATCACCTGGGAAGGAATCGGGTGCATGTAGTGGGATCAGCTCATCCCCCTCACCCACAACATGCAATGACAAGGATGCCTAGACCTAGACCTTGAGCAAGCCACCTTAGTGGCAATATTTTAACAGCAGGCCTGGTCTGGAGATCCTAGTGAGAGCGACACAGAACCAGATAGTCTCCAAGCCGAGGTCTGAACCCCTGCACCAGACTTTGCTAACTATGCTGCTGGGTACTAGGACGAAAAAGCAAATAAGCACCTTTCCTTTACAGCTTCACCCCCCTCCTACCTGGGTATGACTGAGAAGCCTTAGCTCCGGACCTTGGTCATTGATGCATTTGGCACAGGCCCATAGCAGGAATCCAGCTGCCTGGATCCTGAGTTATAATATAGGATGCCAAATAAGTAATTTGCCAATTAATTTTTTCATTAAATAATGTGTGCAGGAGGACCATGTAATTGGCCA
Organism: Vireo altiloquus; assembly: GCA_013396875.1. Classification (NCBI taxonomy): domain Eukaryota; kingdom Metazoa; phylum Chordata; class Aves; order Passeriformes; family Vireonidae; genus Vireo; species Vireo altiloquus. Next base: position 374,780 of record VZRF01015546.1, on the reverse strand, counting down.
TAATATTTAAGGTTACGTTTTAATGTTCTCCCCAAAGAAGTTACACTGTGTTGTGTGTTCTAAGAACTGCAGATACAGTTACAGATTCACGGCCACCCAGTATACAGTTGATTGTTCATCGACAAATGAAAGATCAGGAACTAAATGTTTACATTACCCACACTTTCTGTGCAAGTACTTGTCCAGAAATACACCTACAACTATTTGCAGTCACTTGCCCTGACATGGAGCCTTCCCTTTATGTGCTTGCAGCACGCAGATCTCATGGCCGCAGTCAGACTGCAGCCAAAGGACAGGGAGTGATATCATAGCAATACTGAAAACTCAAGCCCCTAACAGCTGATGAAGTTCAGCTGAGACAGAGCTGAGACAGTTGCTGCTCAGGGGTTTGGCCAGCATGTCAGAGGAAGACTTCACTCAAACTACGTTCTAAAACCCCTCTGAATTAGGAGGAGTGTTTTCTGCAGCTGCAGTAGGTTTGGAACAAGGGCTCCAAACAGCAGGCCATTTCCAGGAGCAAGCTTGCTCTTAGACCCCCCAGTTGCAAGCTTTTTCCCATTAATGAGTATCAGCTCGCTTTGGCAATATGCACATCTGCTTCCTGCAATGCACACGGAAAGTCATTCTGAAATTATTTCCAAGCTATTTGTCTCTCAGCAAATCATACAGACATATGACAGATCTTCTGCATTCTCATACATGTGTAAATACAGACCACAATTTTTTCATATTGAACATCCATGATGTTAGTCCAGCAACTCACAAGCATCAGATGTCTGAGAACTGCATTTTAAATATGATACGTTTATTTTTTTGATTTCAAATGCAAGTTACAAATGTGTTCATATTGCAGTCATTTCAGCTATATTTTTTCTTAATGTAGTTGTCAGTATAAGCTGTGCAATGCAAAGAAAATACTCAGAATATTCATCCTTTGTATCAATAGCATAATTATCTGTAAAGGCCCCTGAACACCACATTGAATGTGCCTCTCTGCGTAAATTCTGCAATATAACTGAGCTCTGTATGAAATGCATATGACACAAAACTGTCAAGCTCTCAGAAAAACCTATTTCACTTTTCAGTTTCTCTGATTCACGGTTACCTTGTTTGAAAGCCGGGTGACAAATCTGTGAGTGTGATACACCAGGTAAGTTATGCAATTGCTTACGTATAAATGACAGCCTGGGACATCAAGTAATTAAACCTGAATAGAAACTTGACAAGGCATCTTTTGATTTCCTGTGGAATGTTTTGTACAGAATCATAGACTGCCAGGCTGAGCTTTCAACTCCCGAAACCCAAATACTGAACAACATTGCAAACAAAAGCCCCAGAGACACCAGGAAATTCATAATACATAAAATGAAAAATGTTCCACATCCAGAGGTTCAGTTTCATGTTAAACTAGTATGACTGCACATTGCCAAGGCAAAAATGTGAAGTCTTCCTGCCTATTTTGTGGGTGAATTCCCACTGATGTGGAGGACAAGGGCTGAAATATAGCAATAGGGACTCATTGGAGAGGTCAGCCTTGGCTGCTGCCTGACAAGTCAGTAAGAGTTTTGCCTTAAAAAAGCCTACAGTATCCTATGTCTTAAAGCAAATGTGTATCATTTAAAAGAAGTGATCAAATATATATATTGTAAAAGTACAGAAGACCTTGTTCTTTGGTCTTAATTTTTTGGGTCTTTCTCATGCAGAGGGACTTTCCAGGAGATTTCTTAAGAAGCAAAATATATCTTCCATGACTAAGGCTAGGGAACAAGTCTTTCACTTGCCTAGTAGTTATGGAGGATTTGCAAGCTATGGACGGGTGAACCTTGGATATTGGTGATGCTTAAATATGTAGATTATATATGTTGGAAAAAGCATAATTACCTATCACTCACACAAAATCCATTGTTAATGTTCTTTAGAGTACATTTCCTCTGCTCCTGTTGTGAAATTGGAAAGCCTAAGTTAAACGTCCACACTTGATTACCTCTTCTTGTAGGCACCTCTGATTTTGATTATACAGACATAAAACTGGAATATTACAGAACAATCACTTCTCTTCTCTGGGGGGAATCTGATGTCTGCCTCCTTAAGACCCTTAAGAGCTTTGCTCAAAAGAGATAAGGAAATAGCATTTACCCTGAAGTACAAAGACAGAGCCTATTTCACCGTACTCCTTCTGGCATATAAAGTATGTCTGAGACTTCCCCATTTTTCCACCATTCCAGATACCCACCTGCTAGATTCACAAATGAACCAATATGCTCTCATGTCCCCTGCTCATCTCTTTACACCCAAAACGGTACACATTGTGAGAGACCATAGATACCATGATGTCAGAGAATTTTGTAAGTCTTTACTGTCACAGACTGTCACTCCAGACTCACTGCACTTCAGTGAAAGGACAGTAAGTCAGTGCTATGTGCAGCAAGAATTTGGTTCATAAACTTCACTTAGCACTATCTGGAACAAATATTTTGGCAAAAGGAATGTGGCAAAAACTGCAAAATATCCCATTTTTCCATCTTTATATAGCATGAATTTTTTTAAACACATTCTAAATTGGCAAAGTAGTGAACTTGTGACAGACAAAGTAATTAATGCACATTTGAATTAATTATCTGGATAACAATTCTGAATACTACATGAACAAACTGGTCTATATGTTAGAACTTTCCAAAGCCAAATTCTGTTTACCTACATTATTACAGGGAAGAAGCTGGGAAGAACCTCCTCTATATCTTCTTTTAGAGAGCAGGATTCTGAATATGGCTTTTCTGCCCTTTTAAACTCTCTGGACAATGTATTTTGATAAATGAATTCCATTTTATTAATAGCAATTTTCTCAATTTTTAAATAGCACGTATGTTTAAATTACATTTATCAGGTGATCTTTCAGGTTGAACAAAACTTCAAAGTAGAACTGGTATTGACAATAGAACAGTGATATATTATGGAGATTAAATCATAAATATTGAAAGAGTAAAAAAGAAAAAACAAAAAGGTACAAAATAGTTTCCAAACCAGCATTGAAAATAACCCAATTTATAAAACAGTATTGCTCAACACATCTGTTGAATTAAATGAGATCCATGAGAGGCCATGGTTTATAGCCTATGAGCAAGATCCTGTGACTTTTTCAGCAGGATTGTGCGCAGAAGGCCCAGCCTGGATCCTAAGACAATTAAGCCACAGTACTGCTGCTCTTACAGAATAGTGACAAGCTATATCTGTTATTTTTTAGTAAGCTTTAACACTAGTTTTTGTCTTTAAAGAAAATTTTAGAAGGAGTATAAACTCTAAATCTAATTCTATGTTTAACCATACAGGCATGGCTATACTATAGTGCACATTTTTTATGATACGAAATGAACATAATAATATCGGGATAATAGAAAAACAAAACAAATAGGACAGCATTGAGGGTGGTGTATTGTTTAAAAGGCAATATATGTAATGAAGTGGCTGTTCATCATCGGGATCTACTGTATTTCCCACTCTGCCTAATTCACCTCTTTGCAAGCTTTCCCGCAGTTTGGGCTCCGCATCTTGAATCTGAAAAGATCTGATTCACCGAACATGAGCTACAAAAGTCTCCTCTACAAGGACCTAAAACCAGACACAGAACTTGAAAAATATGTCCAAAACCTCTGTCTTTGAATGGGAAAAATGCTAAGCAGCGATCGTGTATTTTCTTTGACTTGGTTATAAGTACAACAAATGCGTGGCCGGGAAGTCACTGTGTCTGAGAGACCTCTGATGCATTTTGAAATGTTTCCATCACATGGAAAAAGTGTTTTCAAAACCT